>JADRCD010125024.1:0-12396 GCA_019843815.1 Montemys delectorum
AAAAAAAAAAAAAAAAAAAAAAAAAAAAAAAAGAATACAAAGCCAGCCTGAGATGCATTAGATTTTGACAAAAAAAGTAAACAAAGTACAATCAAATTTACACCATTTTCAGAAGTAATTAATCAAAATACAACCTTTTGTTCTGATGTACAGAACTATAATGGAGGTAGTGGGGAGACAGAAATGGAAGAATTGCAAATTTGAGGTACATTTGCATAGTGAATTTTCAAACAGTCAGGACTACAGAGTTACTCCATAGCTTAATATTCAACTCAAACAATTATAAAATTATAAATTCTGTTATCACATACCATTTCTATATTTAGTAGAAATTAGATAAAAAGAACTCAGACAAATATAAAACCAATTTCTCACACACTCCAACAAGATGGATTAAGAAATGTAAAACCACTTGACATCTGTTTTTATGCATAGTCCTTATATTTTGCTAATTAATGCATGTAATTTTAACATTCATATATTATGTCATGACAATTAACATAAATATCCATGTGCATTACCTAACCAAAATAAGCGAGCACAAAGAAATAAATAAAAATTCCTTGAGTTTGTGTATATAGGATACCCTTGTCATTATTTCAAGAAATGCAAGATTAGTAAATAATATCAGGCCATAGATCTTGTTTTAAGTATTTTCAATAAAATCAACTGTATTATACATAACTGGGCACCAAAATTTTTTTGTTATATATTCCACTTGAATTCTGAAAGAGTATAAAAATAACCAATCTCATAAAAAGGTTTTGCTAAGAAAATAAAATTAAAAATAAGAAATCTTTTAAAATCTTGCAGTGTAGATAAATTCAAATCAATGATACACAATATTAAAATATGGAAGTGTGTTTTTACAGGAGAAGAAGGGCATATATTTACTGTAAACATTTGAAAGAGTTCTACATTAACTCGCCTTTTTTTTTTTTTTTTTAGCATAAGGGTAGCTCATATGCAAAGTATACTTATGCTTCTCATCAAAACCCGAAAGCTACCCAGACAGAAGAACTCCAGCCTCGTTATTTCAGAAAAAGTGTGTTGAGAGGTTACCGAAAACCAGAGTTTTGTGTCATTGTGGCTTTTCTCTCAATACCAAGTATCAATAACTTCCCATATGTCAAGTGTCTCCATTAACTGTTTCTTTACAGGTAAATTTTACAATCAAATATATGGTGGGCCTTGGCATTACAATTCTAATTGAGAGTAACACTTCACTGTAACGTGTAACCTACACTATTCTTTCAGACCAACTTTTGCTTCTCTCCCCTGCACATTTGCTTTCAGCTGTCATACAGAGCTTACTTCTGCTCCTCATCCATGCTGAGCATATTCTCATCTCATAGTCTTTGTGACAATAAAACACACTTGTACTATTTGTATAGGTTGTTTTCATATGAGAAAAATTTAAAACCAAATGTTGTACCCCTTGTAGCAAGGGCCTTCTGACAAACATCTGCAGAATTATCTTGTTCATCAACGCTTCAGTACCACTGCCTATAATAGTTTCATATATACTATCTTCTTTCTATATAATATTATTACCCATTGTACAATAGGCTACAAATTTTATTTATATCTATGAATGTAACTGTGGACACTAGAAAGATAGGCACTTTTGCTGATATCTCCTATTTCTCTATTGTTTCAAACAAATCTTAGCATAGGAGAACTCGATACAGAACACACAGACACACACACAAACACAAAAGAAAGGAGGAGGGAGAAAGTGGTGGAGGGAGAGAGAGAGGGTGGAGAAATGCAACATGAAATATACTAAGGTACATTTCAACACAGAAATCAGAAAAATAATCGGAGATTTTTATTGCTGTAAATTTTTGACAAAGAAATAATGATAAGCAACTATGGCTGTTTCTGGAGAACTCATAAAAAACCTCTCCACCTCTCTATTTTTCATCCCTCTCTCTTTTCTCTTCTTTTTGTCCTCCCTTATAACTCTCATAAGTAACACAAAATAAAAGCATAACAAAGATTACTTGTACAACTAAAACCTTAAGTGAAGATAATTCACATGTAAATCAGCTTCATTCTTCGTATGTGCAGGGTCTGGGTGCTATAAATAAATATTTATATGAGGTGAATTTATTGTAGACCTTTGGTACAAAGATAAGACAGGAAATTCATCCTGTTAAACTGAGGCGTCCCACCAAATACTTTCATTTTGTGTCTAAAGTCAGAGTCAGAGCTACAAACTTACTGTAATCTCTATAAATGTTAAAGTGAAACTCAGAAATGCACAAGGATTATTTAATTATTAGAAAATATTATCTTGACATATTGACAATCTGTGAGAGAAAATACCTGTGATCAATCATTAATATTCTTAATTCTTAATAATAAATCTTGTCTTGTCAGTGTTGCAGCCTCTACACTATGACCACATAATGTTATTTGCATCTATTAAAAGCCACATCAAATATATCAAAATGTCTATTACTCTATAAATGATGTCTTCAAATACTTATACAGGAATACAACAAATATAATCTGTAATTATTTAGTTGTAAAATGTCTGGGTCAAGGTTAGGCATCCCTTGGCAATGATTGTGATTTTATATATATATATACATATGTGTAGGTGTGTGTATAGGTGTGTGTGTGTGTGTGTGTGTGTGTGTACGTGTGTGTATGTATGTGCATGTGTATGTGAATGTATGTGTTTGTGTGTATGTATGTATATGTGTGTATGTATGTATATGTGTGAAAGAGAAAGAAAGAGATAGAGAGAGGACTTTGTACATAACTCTGGATATCAGTATTATTGAAGAAAAGGTATGTTTTTACTGGGAATACTGGAAACCATCATTGGAAATGACCCTTAGCTGCAAGACAGACAAGAATGAACATATGAAGGTAGCAAGCTAAAAGAGCACTGAGTAACTTCCTCATAACGCAAGCTTGTTGTTCCAGACATTGAGTTCAGTTCTTCCCTTTCACTTATAATGTCAAGAAAATGGTACCAGGAATGTTATTTTTCTTCTTTCTTTTCCATAGACAGGAAAATATCCAATTATTGAAATTTGTCCAATAATTAGAAATAGAGAAGATCAAATCACAGAAAGCCTAAGATTTGTAATATAATATTGTTTTCAAAACGTTTGTCTAAATGAAAAGTTAGAAAATTTAGACTACTCAAAGTCGAAGAGACATCAACAAAAAAGCTTTGTATATGATATGTGCAAAGCAGTCTCTAAATCAGGAAATAAGCCATATACTCTCTATGTGTGTGTGTGTGTGTGTGTGTGTGTGTGTGTATTTACAAACATGCTTCTATGCTGTCTTCATCTGCAAATCTATCCTGTTTACATACGCAAATATATATATGTATATTCATCTACATTTATATAGATAATATTCATATGTGTGTCTTTCTTTTTTTCATTCTTCCTTCATTCCATTCTCTTCTGGAATAAGGAAAAACTATTTTTATTATCTTGTAAAATCTGGTTCTTAAGTCTGTTCTGCTATCAGCTAGATTTTAATATCTTTAAATTTTTTACTTATTTTATATTTAATCAATTACTTTATTCATTTGCATTTCAAATGATAACACCCTTCCCGTTACTCCTGCACAACACCCCCATCCCAGTCCCTTTCTCCCCTCTCCACTATGCCTCTATAAGGGTACCCTTCCAACCACTCACCCGCTCCAGCCTCATCCCTCTAGCATCCTCCTACGCTGAGGCATTAAGCCTTCCTCCCGGCCCATTGAGGTCAGATAAGACCATCTGCTACTACATATGTATCTGGAAACCTGGCTCCCTGTATGTATAGTGTTTGATGGTTTAATCCCTGGGAGCACAGGGTGGCTCAATTAGTTGATATTGTTCTTCCTATTATAATCCCCTTCAACTCCTTCAGTTCTTCCCCTAGCTCTTCAATTGCTGTCTCTGGGCTCAGTCTGATGGTTGGTTGTATCTGTATCTGTATTGATAAGGTGGTGGTAGAGCCCCTCAGGAAATAGCCATATCAGGCTCCTGTCAGCAAGAAATTCTTGGTCATAGCAATAGTGTGGGAGGTTGGTGTCTGCAGATGTGGTGGATTCCCAAGTGGGGCAGGTCTCTGGACAGCCTTTCCTTCAGTCTCTACTCCATACTTTGTCTCTCTATTTGCTCCCATGAGTATTCTATTACCCCTTCTAAGAAGGAAGAAGCATCCACAATTTGGTCTTCCTTCTTCTTGAGTTTCTTATGGTTGTGGATTGTACCTTGGGTATTCCGAGCTTCGGGCTAATATCCACTGATCAGTGAGTACAAACCTTGTTTGTTCTTTTGTGACTGTGTTATCTTACTCAAGATGATATTTTCTAGTTCCATCCATTTGCCTAAGAATTTCATGACTCATAAGGCTTAATTATCCAATCATGTTTATATAACAATAAAATCACAATTTACAAGATGCCAATACAATAATTTAAGAGTCAAATGATAAAGATAATGCTTTAACCCAGTTATTCTAACCTTGTGAAAACCTTAGCTACTTGTGGTTGTTTAAAACCATGTGGGGTCTGGATTATCTTCCTATTCATCTGCCTCCTGTTCATCAGCCTCCTGTTCATCTACTCCCCCACCTCTGATCTCTAAATTTCTAGCTCTTCCTCTTTATTCCTGTCCAATCACAGGCCTGTCACTGCCATATTGTGATTGGACAGAGAAAATGCTACAACATTGTTCTACTAATTTGTACTTTTATATTTAGTGACAATGTCTGTCTACCTAGCACTGACTGTCCTGGAACTCACTACATTGGTGAGGAGAGTCTTGAACTTATAGAGATCTACCTGCCTCTACCTCCTCAAGGAATGGGATTAAATGTATATGGCATCAGGTCCCCCTCTATTGCTGTTCCCCTAATCAATATTTACTGTGCAACTTTGCTGTTTCTTTTATTGTGGTATATTTATATTTTCAGTTTACTTTATAAAATATAGACAGCATATCATAAACCTTATCCTTTTACAATCCTTTTAAATTCTTTCAGCTGCTATCGTTAGATCATTTTCATTTAATATTATTAGTATATTTAGTATTATTATTTTATCCTTTCTAGTTTGCTTTATTTTATAAACAAAACATCCTCATTAATACCTCTTATAACTTTTTAATCTGCATCTATTTCAAAGATTATTTTTTCATTCATTTTTGGCAATGCCAGTTGAATCCTAGGCCTCACACATACTAAGCCAGAGTCCCCTTTTCATCTCAACTCCAACTACTGTAATGACTTTATATGCACTGAGTAATTCCAAAGCAAATCAATATTTTTATGTCCTACATTGACTCTTCTATATTTGTAATTCCTCTTAACAATTCTCTGCCTAGTGGCCCAAGTAAAATTATGCTACTTTCCTGCTAAGTACTTAAGACTTTCCAGCAATCCTTCTGTTACTAGTTTAACTTCAGTGTTGTCCTGATAACATACTTGGTATGATTTCTCTTCTGTAGATGACTTTGGGGTGTTTTATGCTCCAGAATGTGGTTTGTCTTAGTAAATGCTGTATGTTAGCCTGAAAAGAATGTGTGTCCAGCTGCTGCTGGATGAAGCAGTCTATAAATGTCAATTAGATCACATAGATTAATGGTGCTTCTCACTTCAAGTATATCCTTATTGATTTCCTGCCTGATGGTTCTATCAATTTTTGTAGGAGAAGTATTGAAGTCCCCAGTTGTAAAAGCAGAATCGTTTTTATTTTCCTGAAAGGGCTGTCAGTTTTTGCCTCACATACTTGAGCATGTTTGGGTAATATACCCTAAGGATTGCTATGGTTTGATGGAAAGTTGACCTGTTTATCTTTTTGTTATGACCTACCTTGTCCCTTTGTTTCAATACCTACTATAGCTTTGTGCTAATCTGGACACCCTAAATTTGCGCAATATTTGCATAAAATATATTTAAACACCATATATTTTATATAGTACATATAATATATAATATAAAATACATAAAAGAGTATCTTATATAAAAATAATGTACTAGGTATTTATATATCATACTCTATTTAGATAGAGAGCTATATATGAGATTATTTATAAGGAGGAGTCATTCTTGACACAATATTTTACCCAAATCTTATAGTCTGTCTCTTCTAATTTATGATATGATTGAATTCATATTTAATGTTCTTTTAAAGTATGGCTATTTGCTATTGGATTAATACTTTCTGTGTCTTTGTTATATAATGTTATTTATTAAATATACTATTTAAATAATAGTGTATTTCATGTTTTCACATTTTTTTCTTTGCACATCAGTTATATGTCTGCATAATTTTTATTTAGGCCATTAAGGAGATAGTTCTGCAGATTAGAGCTCTTACTGTAAAAGAAGATACCCTGATTTCAAATTTGTAAACCTAACAGCAATGTTAAATATGGCCATGTGTGCCTATTTAGCCAACAGTGGGAGAAGAGATATGCAGATCTCAGGAGGCTGCTAGTTATCCAGCCTCAGTGGGAGCTTCATCAGTGGCCTGTATAGTTTAGTATATAATATGAATAATGATGTAAGTTTTGCTATTTGTGTACTTAATCTTCTCTAAGATTACTAATCTTTGGTTGATTTTCTTTTTTTGGTTTTGAAATTTCACCAATGTCTTCCTTTCTCTCCTTTTTGTTTATTTCACTCTGGTCACCCATTGTGCTCCTATTGCTAATCTATAAATTGTTTTATAGCACTTGGCTATTCTGGTTTTAATTTCTCCATTCTTTCTTCTCCCTTAATTCCTCTGTTATATACCTCAGTGGACCCATCATCAGGTCTCAGATTCTCTCCTCTGTCAGTTATATCCAAGATAATTCTGAGCCACTGAAGACATGTTCATTTTATTTATGGGGTTATAATAAGCAAATTTTCCTTTTGATTTCCCCTTAGAGGAAATATATCCTTCAGAAATTCCCCATCTGTTGCTGTAAGATATCCAATTTTTATTGACTATCATAAAAATCAAGAGTGTTTATACTGTAATCCTTGTTTATGCATTTCATCGTATGCATTATAATTGAGTTTATTTTAATAATAACTTAAATGCCTTTAAAATAAGATTTTTTCTTGCCTATCAAATTCTCTGTTGGAAGTTGAGTATGTTGTAGAGTCAATTGCAAAAGAGTTTTATAATCCTTTCTTTGTGAGATATGTTTATCTGATGGCCCAATTACTTAGGATAAATAGATAGATAGGTAGGTAGGTAGATAGATAGATAGACAGACAGACAGACAGACAGACAGATAGATAGATAGATAGATGCTTGAGTTTTTATTTTGAAAGGTCCTCATTTAGTATTGTCTGTTTTTAGACGTTTCAAAGTGTCTTTAAAAATAAAAGGCATAAATTTCAAGAGCAAGACGCTACATGGGGTTAGGGCTGGGCTGGTTTATCCTTACAAGGATGGAAGGCAAGCAGGTCTTTGAAAAAACCAAAGAGAACAAAAAGGCCCAAACTTATAGGTAACCCTACCACCCTGCAACATAATTTCAGGCATCACAGTTTAATCCAAGGCTTGATTTTAATATTATGGGATTATATATATTTTCAACAGATTCACAATAAGCTTTAGAATCTCAATGCACATGTATCACATAGATATAATAATAAAATAGAACACAATAGAATAAATGAAATTTTGTCAAGGACTTGAAAATATCCTCATTTCTTGCCTCTCCATACTTTATTTGTATATTTCACTCATTGATGTATACGTATTTATGTATATATTAGAAAGACTTTTCTATTTTCATTTGTATTTTGCTTATGCAATGTTTACTAAGTTTAAACTAGAAAAATAAATAAATAAAGGCAGACTAGTTTTTACCTTTTTCATTCAGTATTATGTTGGAACTCTGATTTCCCTAAGTAGTTCTGTCTTAGGTATTGCCTCTGTTAATTAGTAGTCCATTCTATGCATGGATATTTATGCTATGATTCAATCCAATTTTGTAATGTAATATAACTTATTCAACATTTTTACTGGTATATCTTGGGATTACCCAAGTGTTGGAATGAATGCAATTGCTCATATCTCTTCTTCTGTCATTGCTTCTCCGAAGAACATGACTACAAATACTAGATCTGATTGTGAATACAAATATAAACCTCAACACAACAAAACTTTTTATTTCTGTAGCATATGTAGAAAACACCAAACTTTCAGCATTGGGCACAAGATAGTGTTGATTTTATGTTCTCCACTGCTATAAATTGGCAGATCACTTAAGTTTTACTGTTGTGCATAACATGGTGTCTTTTTGTGAACTCAATTTTCCTTTTCTTAGAAATTAATGAGATAAAACATGTTTTATGTATTTTCTCTTTCAGAAAAATATCTTCACAACTGTGATTCTTCCTGTATACCTTATTTGTTATTTGAAAATATTCTTCATTTTGGTTTGTTAAATGTAGTCATCACAGACCTACTCTCAATTTTACCTTCCCACGTTATCATTTTATGATCATAAGTGTTCTACATAAGGGACAGACAATCTATTTTTGTAGTCGTCTTATAAAACAGATATCTATCAAAAGTCAGGAGTACTATCTACCAGGAGATTTTAATGTTACAACTTTTTTTTTTCTAGTATAGAATACAGTTTATTTGGGGGTCTGAAAAGGGGAGCCAAGAGGGAATTAGAGACAAAGGAAGAGAGGAGACAGAGAAGGACAGAGAGAAAGAGAAGAAAAGAAAACTTGGAGAGAGGGAGGGGAGGGGTAAAGGGAGAGAGGGAGAAAGGAATCAGAGAAAGAAGAGAGTCAGAGAGAGAGAAGTGTAAGAGTGTAAGTTCTTTTAATATTTAAAACATATATATAATTAACATATACTTATATATATTAATTATATATAATTTATGTGCATATGATTTCCTGTTGAAAAAAGATAGCATATTATTATTTTTTAAATAAACCTATTAAAGTTACTGGTTTCTTTACAAAAAGCCAATCTGCCAATAGCATACCCATTTTCATCTGTATTCTGCATTTGATTGGAGGAAATCAACTTAGTTGCTGATCATTTTGATCATCCATATATCATTAATAGTCTTTTCCAAATCTTCTTTCTTGGTACATCCTATGTGGCTGTTAGTCTATATTGTCAATTGGAGGAAACTATGGCTTTGTTCCAAGAAGCAGCATTTGAGTGCTTTGCAGATGGCTCTCCTTGTCAAAAATACCCAAGGAGAGACTCCTGTATGGCTGGCGCAAACCAGGCATCCTTAGTTGTCATTCCTGGGACTGATTGTTAGCTGATACCTTTCCTCTAGTATAACACTACATAAGCTCTTAGTAGCTTTTTCTATCACTTTGTCTGTGTTAGGTGGAGTAATGGCATAATAGAAATTTCTTAAAAACTCTAAGGTGGATTAATTAAAAATAAATGATGGAATTGAAATAATGATGATTGAACCAACCAAAACTTAAAGAACGTTTTATGGACAGAATAGAAATCATGCAGTTTCAATACAAAATCCACACTGACTAAAAAGTAGCTCTTGTAAGAATGGATTAGGAAAGTTATTGAATACACACGAACATGCAGACATTAGATCAGGAAAAGATACCAAAACCTCTAGTAGTTAGAAACTAGAAAAGGTTGGTTAAGAGTCTACCAGAATATGTGCCAAAGAAATAATTTCCTTATGGCCATGGTTGTACAGGACAGAAATAAAGATTTTTCAGTGTAGATTCATATAAACACTTGTAGTAGGTGTTTACAACACAGAGTGCTAACCACATGACCATAGAGATGTGTTTAATTATTAGGGCATAAGGTTCAATATCTGCTCAGGGAAAATAAATCATATAAAGAAACAAACAAAAACAAAAAACAAAAACAAAACAAAACAAAAACCAACTCCAGAGAGTTATAATTTGGTTTCTTGGAACATGTTTAAGGAATTAAAACTAAAACTGTATGCATTATGACTTAGAAATGAAATAAATACAGAGAGTCTTGAGCTATTGAGGGACCATCTCTTGTATGACAAGTTGGTGGTCATCATCATTGCGGTGAAGCCAAATCTATGTCTTTGAGATCTTTGAAATCCAATGGAGCTGGTCTCCAGCAATAAGTATGATTAGGTCTGAAGTTATCTCACACAAAAGCATCTGGCAATGACACTAAAAAGATTAGCTTGATTAGGTTAGTTGAAGTGGGAAAACTCATTTTAAAATAGAGATTCTGGAAGTCTAGGTCACAACCTCTAGGGAGTTGATTGATTCATTCACGGGGGGTTTCTAAAACTATAGGAAAAACAGAAACATTCTTCCCTATTTAGAAGATTTTAAAGTATCATCTTTTTAATAATTGTATTGTATGAAAAAATAGTTCTTACAAATGTCTAAAATAACAAAATATGCTTTCTTAAATTCTAACTCTAGTACACAAATATTTTGTGACTATTCCCTTATTTGTAAAAATGTAATGTCTAATGCTATATGAAAGACCAGTATATAATGTGAACAATTTATGTAAAATATTCTTAACTTGTCTAATAGGCACAAAGTATCCATCCTTTTAGCTTAAATTAGTCACAAAATCTAATGTTGATCACTAGATTTATACATTTTAAGATACAAAACATTACATTCAACTTCTAACACAATTTCAGCACTCTAATATAGTCTTAAAGCCATTAATGCAATTACTAAATGGGCTATTTGAATGCTCTTTTATGCACAGAAAGATAAAACAGAATTTCATGAAAGTACATTCTATTTTACTATTTTATAGTTCACAGCCTTTCAATTAAAAAGAGATTAAAGTTAAATGAGTTTCTCAATTATGAAAAGTTTATACTTTACTAAAGTAATTTGTTTAGAAAAGAAATGGTGTTATACAAGTGATATTTCCAAAGATGGGTTAGAGGACACCAAGAAAACAAAGCCCTCTAATGAACTGGATATATTCATATATTAACTCAAAGAAACTGAGACAGCATATACAGGGCCTACACAGGAATAAACCAGATGGCACCCTAGAGCTGAAAGGACAGTGGACACATGCCTCTTTCAGCCCTATCACAGAAGTTATCTTCACTTGATAACTACTTGCAATTGAAAATTTAATTTTCTTCAAGGCAGTTTCAGTAGGAAAATAAACTCCTCTTAAGGATAGATTTTTCAAGAAACTAAATCATTTTATTCATTGTTTTTATGTATTAACCATGTCAATAAATACTTAAATGGTATATAAAACAAATATTAAACTTCAAATTATTAATTAGTTAAAAGTGTATTAAAATTAATAAAGATATGAGTATGATAATGTGGATGAAATTGAAGTATTTTTGTAAAAGTAAATAATGTTATACATAGACTCAGAAAAAGAAAATCATTATTTTTTTTCTCTTTTGGGAAAAGATGGATATCCCAATCTTAAAAATAATACAAATTCTCAAGAAATAAATTTTTTATTGCTAAGATGAATAATGTGATTTTTCACTCCAATAATTATGAGAATTTTCAACATAAAGCACATTTAATCCTATGTTATGAGAAAATATCTTTATCAAACTGTTTAAAATGGACACATCTGCCTCCAATCTTAATGTAAATTTACATATTTTATCAATTTTATTATATCAAGTGCTTGACATAGAGAAAAAAGTAATTTTACTTTCTTGGTATTCTAACTAATGGTAGATCAATATCCTTAATAAAATTAAACTTATACTCAAATACCCATGCAATCTCGAATAAGTATTTTATTTATTAAACAAATATCAATAATAGTAATCATTAACTTTTATAAAATACAAAGAAAATCTAAACACAAATATGTTTATATTTCATGCTGTGTTATAAGTACAAATCAATCAAAGAACATGCTATGCGTACTTGGTTTTACTAATACCAGGAGGTTCATGGGGATTTAGTTAATGCCTTAAAATTGTTGATACTCTTGTCTTTATTGTACATTCAGTTATGTTCTATTTCTGATGTTCATTAAGTTTATTTCAATCACTTTATTAATTCTATTTCATTCAAATTTAAAAAGAAATATGGTAAAAATTTAGAGCTCAAGGAGTGTGGAAGGCAGGAAGTCATGGATCTCTCTGTAAAAGGGAAATAGATTTTGTAAGTAGACTAGAGCTGGGTGTGAATAGGAACAGGAGGGATCAAGTAGAGTTACTAATTAGGGCCATCAACTTCACTGGGGCAAGTTTGACTTTCATTGTCAAGATATCTAATTTCTTCTTCATTTTCTTCTTCCTTTTCTTCTTCTTCTTCTTCTTCTTCTTCTTCTTCTTCTTCTTCTTCTTCTTCTTCTTCTTCTTCTTCTTCTTCTTCTTCTTCTTCTTCTTCTTCTTCTTCTTCTTCTTCTTCTTCTTCTTCTTCTTCTTCTTCTTCTTCTTCTTCTTCTTCTTCTTCTTCTTC
>JADRCD010125061.1:0-10860 GCA_019843815.1 Montemys delectorum
TTGTGGAAAGATATTGTGTAAATTTTGTTTTGTCATGGAATATCGTGGTTTCTTCATCTATGGTGATTGAGAGTTTTGCTGGGTATAGTAGCAGATATTCTAGAAGGCAAATGATGAGGGCAACATTAGTTTTAATGGAAGTCTGCTTTTATGAGAGATGCCATTCTGAGGCAGCATGGTTTACTATGCTCAAAGGGGAGCTTGGTGCTCAGACTGAGCTCATCTATTCCTGACCTTGGGCTAAATTATACTTTAAAGACATAATCAGTATAACATATTTTTTTAATTGAGGCACCCACGGCCTGAAGTCTTGTAGGAGTTGATATGTGAAATTCAGGGGGATTTTCTTCCATGTGAAGGAAAGGTCACAGGAAGTAATCATATGCTTCAGCTTCAGAGAGAGGGCAACACACAAAAAAGGTCAGAATGCTCTTTACAAGAGTCTGTCTTCATCTTCTCAGCCACAATTCTGTGTACCTAGGAGAACTGTCACTATAGTTAGGCTATTTACTGGTTATGACTGAGCACTGGAACGAATTACTGACTAAAAGTGAAGATAAAAATTTCTAAATATAAGATTTTTAACAATATGAAGTTATATGGACTCGCTGGTGGAAATTGTGGCTCTTACATATGCATTCAATTTTATATGAAGAGGCTAAAATAATAACTACTTGGAAAAAATTTATATTTTATAGGATAAGTGACTAATTAGTTTAATATAAAGTTACCAGTGTTGGTCACATTATTAAATTCTAAATCATAAATTCTATTTGAGGTGTAAAACAACCTGGTCCATTTGGAAGTCATCCAAGTGTTATCATTTTTTTTAATGCTTGAGATTATAGTTTAACTACAATTCCTCCTTCCCTTTCCTCCCTCCAAACCATCCTATATGCCCCTCCCTGATCTTCAAAATCATGGCCTTTTTTTTTTTTTTAACTAATTACCAAAGTGTTTCAAAGGAACAGTGCGCTATAAAAAAAAGAAAGAAAGAAAGAAAAGAAAAAGAAAAAGAAAAAAAAGCAGCTACCAGTGGAGGTGAGGTCACTCAGAACCACTGCATTTCAGCTTTGAGGCTGAGAGAACTGCTAAAACAGTTTGAGCCTTTGAAGATCTGGAAACTTGGGCAAGTTTCCCAAATGCTCATATGATTTCCATGAATTCATATGAGTTCCAAGAATGTTAATTGATTAATGCATGCACATCACCAATCTGAAAGGAGAACGAATAAGTTCAATCTCTCAGAATATTCATCTTCTCCAGTGTTTGAGCACTGAAAAGCCTGTTCTCTGGGTCTTTGGACTTCATTACCAGATTTCTTGGTCTCCATTTGGCATATGTTGGCCTTCTTGTGTAAGAAATGAACAAATAGGGACACCTCATAAAAATACCAAGGAGCAAGGAATATCCATTAAGCCTAAAGACAGAGCTTCAGAAGGGTTTACCGAGCAAACATCAGTCCCCAGGAGATGCCCTAATTGCGGGGAGTAATGCCCGGTTCCAGGAAACGTCCCCAGTAAGGAGTGTACCTCACCCCACCCCTCCTATGTGCAATCGGTATCTCCCCCTCACCTGGGACACAGAGGTCAATGGAAGCAAAAGACAATGGGCTCCACCAATGAGAGATGACCAACTCATGCTGTAAACCTATGTACTGGGAAAGTATAAAAAAAGTGTGTGCTTTTGTTCCTGGGGGTTGGTCGCCTTTGCTCTGAATGCAAGATGACCCCAGTATACTGGATCAGTAAAAACCTCTTGCTAATTGCATTGATCTCCATCCCTGTTTCTTCGAGAGTGGGGCACCCATGCCGAATTTAACGCTTGATCACAGGAGCCTATTGCAGGACTTTCGTGGCCCCTGCTTGTGGCTTAAATAAGACAGGAGGCTTCTATACAGTTTAAAGCTTTTGGCTTTTTGCTGGTGTAGATTCACAGCTAGCTTCTAACTTAACCTGGCTTCCTGGCCTGTGTCCCGCCAAGTGGCTAGCTCTTTATCTCCCAGCTCCTGTTCCAGTCCCTACTGTTCCTTGTCACTCTCTCTGATTCTCCTGCCTCTGCTCTTTATTATAACAAATGAGCACTAAGACAACACCTGATCCACCTCATAGGCTTGCCTTTAGGCAACAAGAGCTGACTGACTTTCATTTTGTGAGCAGGTATGGAAGGACAAACACTTACAAATTAAAAGCCCAATATTGGGCCATGGAAATGACAATGCCAAAATCCCGCCATCATTTAGCTCTATGCTGATACAGAATTAACAATTGAAAATACAGAGACACACCTTAATACAATGCGAAGAAATGTCACCCCAACAGAAGCCAGTCATTTATATCTCTCAATATATTGATATGTCATTGAGGCCTTTACTCTGGGCAGCTCTTCCTTCCTAGTATAGACTTGGCACTCTATCTACAAAAAGCATGCTAAACTTCCCTTGAGTTTTCTTTTTATTCCACTTCAGAGTCTTACATGTTCTCTATGGTGATAGGCCTGACCACACTTGTCACTGTGGACATGCTTGAGTTCTGGGATATTCTCTTGCAATCCTTGCTGAGGATTTTGTTTCAAAGAATGGAATAGCTGCAGCTCCTCCACCTATCTCTTGGCAGCACTGGTTTCAACTTGGCTATCTCTGTCTTGAACTCAATTATCTCCATCTGTGTGATCTTTTCTAGCCTCCACTTCATGTATTCTGAGCTAATTCAACATCATAGTACTCTAATTAGTAGCAACTGGGAACATGAGCTGGCAATCCATTTGGGGGAGGGGGAGACATGGAGGAGATAGTGTCTATCTAAGTTGGGTATTGTAAATGTGAAGTGCTTGCCATCAGAGCCTGCATGTATGCTCCCTGGAGGAACCACTTTTGGTCTTCTTTTTCCCCAAGATGGCACTAAAGAGTTATGCCAACCAGGGCTTGGGTCCTGGGGAACTGCCAGCTTTGTAATTCAATTCTCCAGAGCCTTAGCCTTGACTCATTGTCATAGCAACTCATGTCCTATCAGTGAGCATATTTAAAGTGGTTATTTTGAGGCCTTTTTCTGGTCATTCTTATGGGCAGTTTATCTTGCCTGCTTCCTCCATTCCTTCTGCCCTCCAATATCTAAGTTTTTAATTGGAAACAAAACAACTTAGAAACTATACACAACTATTCTTAGGTTTTGACCTCTCCTATCCAGGGCTTGTTTATTTGTTCAGCAGTTGGCTGGTTTGTTTTTAAATGATGGATATTCTCATCTCTTCAAAGCTTTCAAACTCCTATGTGAGAGACACAGCTTAGGGGTATCCAGAATTACCTGGTGATGGCAGCACTTTTTTTTAATTGGATATTTTCTTTATTTACATTTCAAATGTTTTCCCCTTTCCTGGTCTCCTCTTCGGGAACCCCCCTATCTCATCCCTTCTCCCTCTGTCTCTAATAAGAGTACTCCCCCACCCACCCACTCCAGTCTTCCTCCCTGGCACTCCTCTACACTGAGACATCAAACACCCTCAGACCCAAGGGCCTCTCCACTGATGTCCAACAAGGCCATCCTTTGCCACATATGCAGCCGGAGCCATAGATCCCTCCATGTGCATTTTTTGGTTCGTGGTCCAGTCCCCGGGAGCTCCAGGGGTTCTGGCCGGTTGACACTGATGCTCTCCCTCTGGATGGGGCTGCAAACCCCCTCAGCTCCTTCAGTCCTTCTCCAACTCCTCCATCCGGACCACGTGCTCAGTCCAATGGTTGTCTGAGAGCATCTGGACTGCAGCACTTTTAACAGTATTCTTTTTTTCTTTTCCTGACTACAGTGGTTAGACTCTAAAAATTGGCAGCTGAGGATTTTGTTTCAAAGAGTGGAATGGAATGTATGTTACTCTATAGATTAAACTGATTACATTATGAATTAATGGATGTTTTGAAAAAAGTATTTCAAACCCTGTGTTTAATAATTGTTCTTACAATTGTTCTTATAATTCTATAAGCTGGTGCTGGCCAGTGATTTTATCCTCTGAACATCTTTTACAAATTGAATGCCTCTAGTTTAGCTGGTGTCTTCACAGACTGAATTTTTCTCCACACTTCTCCTACTACAGTCTCCAGCATGACTCATTAAGGCCTCGACACTCAGGCTCAACAAACAAACTTTCACCACTGTACATGGACCAGAAACTATTCTAGACTTTTCTGATTCAACTGCTCAGGGTAAAATGGGGAACGTATTCCAGCATTTGATATTCCCTTTCCTATCATCTAAGAAATGCTCAGTTTGGGCTAGAAGTAAGACATGGCTGTCTCAGGGTCACAAGAGGTAGTAGATATATCCCTGACTGCTATTCTCTGCTCCTTCTGAAGATAGCATGAAGGTCCTATTTGAACAGAGGATTCACATTAGATTACTGTGTGTGGTGATATGACTCACTGCACACTATCCCAAGTACAACCACAAGAGGCCAGTATATGAGTAGTTTAATGTACCTTCTTGGCCATATCATTTATTTTGAGAAGTATAAATATATTCAGAACATAGAAGTAGCTCTGAAAATTCATCTATGTGTAAAAGAAATGTATATCTATCTATGAATTAAATTTCTATGTGAGATTCTAAACCATCTGTATGAGAGGGGAAAAAATGGATATTTTTGTTATGTCATTGGACTCCCTTAAAACAAAGATAAGTATAAACTCAAATCTATAGATATGTGTTCTGTATAGACAAGTGTTTTTCCTGGTCTTCTTTCTCATTGCTCTGTCCTCCTCATTCATTCATTCATTCATTCATTCATTTTGTTAATGAAACAGAGTCTCTTGCAGACTAGGTTAATCTCAAATTCACTATGTAGCCAAAGATGACTTTGAAACTTCTGATCAGTCCATCTCTATCTTCCAAGTTATAAGATTACAGATGTGTATTCCTTTACATAGCTTTGGATTTCTTTACTGCCTTTTATACACTTTTTCTGTTTTAGAAAATTCTCTCTTGTTTCTTTTCTTCTATATTTTTATTAGGAACATCTTTAATTCTTTCCTAATAGGCTTATTGTCATTAAGGAACATAACCATTCTTGGTTTGCCAACCATTCCCCTTTATATGCTTGGTGTTAGGAGATAGATGATTTTCTTTCCAGACAGCTAGATCACACAGCATTTAAATAAATTTATAAAAAGTGTAAAGAAACTGAATAGAAGCCAGTGGTTCTCAAACTGTGGGTCACAACCCCTTTGGAGGTCAAAGAACCCTCTCACAGAGATTACCTAAGACCATCAGAAAACACAAATATTTACATCATGATCCATAACAGTCGCAAAAGTACTGTTATGAAGTAGCAACAAAAATAATTTTATGGTTGAAAGTCCTCACAACATGAGTATTAAAGGGTCACAGCATTAGGAAGGTTGAGAACCACTGTTCTAGATTGACTCTCTCTCTCTCTGTGTGTCTCTCTGTCTCTCTCTATCTCTCTGTCTCTCTGTCTCTCTCTGTCTCTCTGTCTCTCTCTGTCTCTCTGTATCTCTGTATCTCTGTATCTCTATCTGTCTCTCTGTCTGTCTCTCTGTCTCTGTCTCTCTGTCTCTCTGTATCTCTCTCTGTCTCTATCTGTCTCTCTGTCTCTATCTCTCTGTCTCTCTGTCTGTCTCTCTGTCTCTCTCTGTCTCTATCTCTCTCTCTGTCTCTGTATCTCTCTCTCTCAGCCTTCCTTTACAGCCCATCTCTACCTCTTTGCTGCTGTAACCCAGAAACACTTCCTACCGGAGACTCATAGTAGCTGCCCTGGAGTGGGACTCGGGTAAGTAGTGTTTTACTATCCTTCTTGTTCTCCATTAAAGTTTCTCAAGTCTTACTCTCAACTCTGTAACAGCCTGCTCGCAGGAACCCCCAGCCCACCCCAACTCCAATCCTTGAAGATTCTACCTCATGGTGGGACCCCCTATCCCTTTCATCCCTATCTCTTCAGATTTAGTCTTTGGTCTTCTGAAACCTCCTTGCAAGAAGAGCCCCTCCTCCTACCACACCTGTACTCCTGGGAGACTCCACCTCTAGGTGTGGACTTAGCCCTTTCCCCCAGCTCTTCTCAAACTTCCCTCCTTGTCCATACCCATTCCTTTCTTCTTACCACAAACCCGCAGACGCATCTCCACCCACAAATCCCATAGCCACCATACTTGCCCAGAAACCAGAGAGAGAAAAAACAACTAAAAAATAGAACATGGACTAAACACGTGACAAGATCAGAAATCAGCACCTATAAACAGCTCAATCATCACAATTACAGCTGCCTAGAATCCAGCATAAAAAGACGAACATGGAAAAAAAAAAAAGAACATGAAAAAAAAGACGAACATGAAAAAAAAAAGACGAACATGAGTAGCAAAGAGTATATACTTTCATCAGAACCCAACAATAACAATATTATAGTAGGCCCTAAGAAATTCAATATAGGGCTGGAGAGATGACTCAGTGGTTAAGAGCACTGACTGCTCTTCCAACGGTCCTGAGTTCAAATCCCAGCAACCACATGGTGGCTCACAACCATCCGTAATGAGATCGGACGCCCTCTTCTGGAGTGTCTGAAGACAGCTACACGGTACTTGCATATAATAAATAAATAAATCTAAAAAAAGAGAAATCAATATAGAATTGAACACAAGAAAAGACTTTAAAATAGAATTATGAATATATTCAAGAAATTTGAATAAATATAAGTTGAATATAAATAAAAGCATGAACAAATTGTTTAATGAAGATCATGAAAACACAAAACTAGAGTTAAACAAAATAATGAAAACAATTAAAGACACCAAAGCAGAATTTAACAAAGAAATAGAATTACTAAAGAAAATCAAACTGAAGTAAAACTGTAAATAAAAATTTTGGAAGTTGGGGCTGGAGAGATGGCTCAGCGGTTAAGAACACTGACTGCTCGACTGCTCTTCCAGAGGTCCTGAGTTCAATTCCCAGAAATCATATGGTGGCTCACAACTGTATGTAATGGGATCTGATGCCCTTTCCTGGTGTGTCTGAAGATAGTGACAGTGTGCTCACATATATAAAATAAATAAACCATTAAAAAACCCAAAAAATTTAGGAAGTCAAACAAAAACCTCAAAGGTAAGCCTCAACAACAGACTAAAAGACACAGAAGAGATAATCTCAAATGTTGAACACAGGTAAAAGAAATGGATACCTCGGTCAAAGAAATGTTAAGTCTAAAAAGTGTCTAGGCAAAAACCATCTAGAATATATGGGATGTTATGAAAAAAACCAAATCTATAAATAATAGGGCTAGAAGGAGCAAAATTCCACATCAAATGCACAGAAAATAAGACATTATTAACAAAACCACAGAACAAAGATTCCCCAGCCTACAGAAGGAAGTATCCATTAAGGTACAAGGAGCACACAGAACATAGACAGGGCCAGAAAATAAATCTCTCATTACACATAATTTCTAAGGACTGTATAAAAGAAAGAAAAGGTACTAGACCTAAAGGGGAAAGGCCACATAGCCTATACAGGCAAGCTTACTAGAATAAGATCTAGCTTCTCTATGGAGACTCATAAAGCTAGAAGGACCTGGAGAGATATTCTACAAACTATGAGAGGCTAAAATGCCATCCCAGACTACTATAGCAAGCAAAACTGTCAATCACAATCAACAGAAAAAGAAAAACACTCCATAGTAAGACAAAATTTAACCAACTGCTACCAGTCAACTCTACAGAAGGCAGGAGAAAACTTCATCCAAGAAGACACATAAAAAAAAAATCCCTGAACAATTAAAAGATGGAGGAAAAACTCTGAATAATAAAAGAACTGTTGGAGATATCACAATTCTGACTTCAAGTTGTACTATAAAGCTATAGTAATAAAAAAAAAAGCATAGTATTTGCAAAAAACAGATACATTGATCAATGGAATTGAATTGGATACCCAGACACAAATCTACACACCTATAGATACCTGTTTTTTTTTTTTTAAATAAAGAAGCCATATATACACACTGTAAAAAAAAACACAGCATCTTCAACAAATGGTGTCAAAGCAGACAACTACATGTAAAAGAATGCAAATATTTCCATATTTTATAACTTCACAAAACAAACTCAATGGATCAATAACCTCAATATAAAACTGGCTATATTGAATCTGATAGAAGAGAAAGTGCAGAATAGCTTTGAATTCATTGACACAGAAGACATTCTGAGTGGAACCTCATGAGAATAGGCACTAAGATGAATATTAATAAATTAGACCTCGCCAGGTGGTAGTGGCGCACACCTTTAATCCTAGCACTTGGGAGGCAGAGACAGGAGGATTTCTGAGTTCGAGGCCAGCCTGGTCTACAGAGTGAGTTCCAGGACAGCCAGAGATACACAGAGAAACCCTGTCTCGAAAAACCAAATAAATAAGACCTCATGAAACTGAGAAATGGAGAAGGATGCCATCATTCAGACAAAGCAGTAGCCTACAGAACAGGAAAAGATTTTTACCAACTCCACAGTCAACAGAGGACTAATATCTAAAATATATAAAGAACTTGAGAAATTATGTACTAAAAAAAAAACAAAATGCAATTTAAAGTTGTACAAATCTAAACAGAGAATTTTCAACAGAGGAAACTCAAATGGCTGAGAAACATTTAAAGAAATGCTCAGCACCCTTAGCTAGCAGGAAAATGTAAATCAAAAGTACTTTGAGATTCCATCTCACACTTGTCAGAATGGCTAAGGTCAATACCACAAGTGAGAGCTCATGCTGGAAAGGACTCGGGGAAGCATGCTGGTGGGAATATAAACTTTTATAGACAGTATGGAAATCAGCATGGCAGTTCTTCAGGAAGCTGGGAATATATTTGCCTCAGTAATATTCCAGTATCTTGGATACATACCCAAAAGACTTTACATTTTACTGCATATGTACTTGTTCATTAAGGTTCATTTGTTGCTCTATTCACAATAGCCAGAAATTGGAAATAGCCTAGATGTCCATTAGCTGATGAATGGATGATGAAAATGTGGCACTTTTATACAATAGATTATTATTCAGCTATTAAAAATGAAATCACAACATCTATAGGTGAATGGATGGAGCTATCATCTTGAGTGAGGTAAACCAGACCAAGAAAGGCAAATATTGTATGTGTTCTCTTATATGTGGTTGTTAGTTTTTAAGCATTTGTTATGCATATTATAATTCTTATACCTGCAGAGGTTAGGCACCTAGTAAGTAACTATAGGGAAAGGAAAGGATATACTAGCAAAGGGGAAATAGAATTATTGTTATAGAGATACAGGGGAAGACTAGTGAGAGGATTAAACAGGGAAGGGAACAGAAGGGATGGGGAAAGGAGGGAATATGAGGAAGGTCAACTAATACCAAGGGGTATTTACAGGCCTACATGGAAGCCTGCTACTGAAGAAGCTTCCTAAGATATATATGAACTAAAAATTGAGCCATTAAGTAATGGAGAAGATAATACAGTATCTTATGCTACTAAGTAAAACTTCCAGTGCCAGTAATGGGTTATATCTAATTGAGCCACTGGCCAAAAAGACCCCCCCATAGAACCCTCCAAATAGCTTAAGCAATTTCCAATACTATGTGTTGCACTCCACAAACTGAGATAAACTTCTACTCTTGAAGAGAGCACTTAAACATCTCACGGAAGATGAAAAAGTTGTGCTGGTGCCTAGTGAGAGCTTTCACTTCTACTGACTAACATTCATCCAGTAGTACTAGAAGGCACTCTGAATGCTACCAGAAGAGAATGGAAATAATCAACATGACTAATTAGCCTGTGATCTACAGCGGTGACATGCCTGTGAGATATGCTGGTGCAATGATGTCATGGGTGTTTTGGAATTAACTAACCACCCTCTGATTAGAGTTAAAGCCCACTCCATGAGACAGAATCCATGACTGACCCTTCTAGGGTGGCGAAGAACCTAAGACTTGATAGGTCATAGCCCTAGGGGAAAATCATACATTACTGTTCTGCTAAAGAAACACAGCAATATAATGATTCCTAATGACATTTGCTGTAACCTTAGATCCGTGCCTCACTCATACATCACTAGAGCAGCATCTTACAGTAGATGACAATTAACACAGACCCACCAGCAGATGATATCTAGAGAGTTAGTGATACTTGAGTACTCAGTCCTAAATGGGATGTCTCCATCAAACCCTCCCCTTAGAACTCTGGGAATTATGCAGAAGAATAGATGGAAAGATTTATCTGACTGCAATTTGTACTTACCTGTAAAGGAAAAATTACTCTTCTCCAATGGAGTCTCACTGGGTATATTAACCACACTTCAAGGCAGGCCCCATGTTTAGAGTATATGGCCAACACAAAACAAACTCAAGGATAATTTTGTAAACTTTTTGTCTTATACAGCTTTATATGGACATTGACTTATTTATCTTTTGCTTGTATATTTTCTTTTTTTTTTTTTTAGATAATTTCTTTATTTACATGTAAATTTTCCCTTTCCCAGGTTCCCCTCCAAAAAACAAACAAACAAACAAACAAAAACAACAAGAACAAACTTCTTTTGCTTCCCCCCTCCCCATGCCTGCCACCCCACCCTCTCCCACTTATTGGCCCTGGCATTCCCCTACACTGGGGCACAGAAACTTCACAAGGCCGAGGTCCTTTCCTCCTACTGATGATCAAATTTGCAGTCCTCTACTATACACATGCTGCCAGAACATTCAGTCCCACCCTGTATAGTCCTTGATTGGTGGTTGGGTCCCTGGAAGCTCTGAAGGAATGAAATGTCCACATTTTGGTCTTCCTTCTTCTTAAGTTTCTTGTGGTTTGTGGGTCATTCTTCCTATATTCCAGACTTCTGGGCTAATAACCACT
>JADRCD010125072.1:0-21061 GCA_019843815.1 Montemys delectorum
ATATATATATATATATATCAAAGAACTTCCTGGTCTGGCCTCAGTAAAAGAAGACATTCCTAAGCCTCAAGAGACTTGAGGCCTCAAGGGCCGGGGAGGCCTGGCAGTGATATTAGTTTTGTCTACAAAGTGAAAAGTCACAGAAATAGTTAATATAGCATGTCCTATAATTAAATCCCATAAACACAGACATTGTATTAGTAATATAGACTTGGTAGTAGATCTAGAGATGTATCTGGTTTTTATACTATGTAGTAAGTAGGAGTAAGTTCAAGTCCCATCATCAAAAAATGGAAAGACATAGCATGAAAAGAAAAGAAATTAAATATTGCATTGCTGAGTATGGCACAAAAGATATACACAAGCTATTCATATAAAATATGTGAAGTAAGCTGAGGTACTTATTAAAAGAAGAATTAATAAATAAAAGGTACTATCTTATTCTTAAGGGTTGTATCATTTAAAACTAGCTTTTCCTTGAATAGAGATGTAATTGGTACAGCAATTAAAGTAGGATATATTTTTTTATGTTTCAGAGTGGGAAGAAAATGTCATAGAAATTCTAAAGTTACTGTGCAGAATATATGCATAAGCAAAAGATCATGGAGGATGAGAAGGGATATGTTATTTCAGTACAGAGCAACAAGTACTCTGTGAGGAAAGATACATTCTACCATCATAGAAATATTATCATTATTATATTACCATTACTACTCCCTATTCTACTTATAGTACTGATATTATGCTCTTATTACCAAGCTATCTTGGTATTTTTTCAGTCCTTTTAGAGCCTACCCTTGAATTTTTCAGTTCTGTGTGCTTTTTTGATTTTTTGGTTTTTGTTTTTTGTTGTTTGTTTGTTTTGGGTTTTGTTTTTTTGTTTTTGTTTGATTTTGATTTTGGTTTTCTGCTTAGAAAATTCTCCCCTGCCATAAAATGATGTGTTAGAATAGTAAAATTTTGAGACAATAAATAAATAAATAAATAAATGATTAAAATGTTAATGGAGATAAAAGTATAAGCAGAAAATATTAGCATAGATGGGTTGACACAAAAAATGTGGTGTTGATTATGGAGAACAAAACATTTTATTCATGGTGACAAGTTAATTAGTGTTTTAAGAAACTATAGGATTAAATGTTTAGGATTAAATGTATGGGTGAAACATCAGATGTAGGCAAACTAATCCCAAGGCTATTTCAGTAGTTTGGAAAAAGTTCAGTGCTGTGACTTAAAAGAAAAAGGATAATTTGAGAGAAATTTAGGCACTAAATTATCTGAAAAAAAAAAAAAAACAAAATGAGCTTTTGTAGCAAGGATAGGAAACACAGAAACAAATTATAGCTTTCATTTTGGATCTCACCCTCTTGAAGACCATCAAACCAAACAACTCAGGGAAGAAAAACTAGACAAAGCATTAGTTTTAAAGCACCAGGGACTGAAGTTAGAACAGAAATTCTGTCTGTGTCTTTCAAAAATCAAATTCCAGTATCAGGAGCATAATAAAATAATCAACATGTTTGAAACAAAAATGTTATAGCTATGAAATTCTAACTTTTAAAGCTCCAAATAGCTACTTGAAATAAGAACTATTTGTATAGTTGTTATTTTTCCCAGTCTAAATTGAGACATCTTAAAATTGCTGGGTATGAGCTGATTAAGTCCCAACTGGTTAAAATTTATTCCATGCAAAACTTCATCCACCTGTTTTCATGAATTCACAGCTGTAACATATTTCACTGTCTTCATTCTGTATCAGCAATGGTTTTCTGTTTAATTCTGCTTTTAGAACAGGCATCATTTGGTCTCTTTGTGATACTTCTTTATGTTTCAACTATTTATTAGATTGATATTTGTTTCCTTTAGTCTTCCTAGTTTTAGTTCAGAAATGGTCTAAGAATGCATTCAATAATTCTTAGTGAAATCAGTTATGTTTTTCTTTGATTGAAAATAGATTTTTTTCATAGAATATATTCTGATTATGGTTCCTCTCCATCAACTCCTCCCACTGCCTTCCTACCCCAAATCTTCACCATTTCTTTTTCTCTTTTTAGAATACAGACAGACATCTAAAAATAATTATAAAATAAAATAAAAGCTAACAAACTGGAATGGGACAAAGAAACAGATGAGCAAGAACCAAAGGAAAATCACAGGAAACACAGACACAGAGATAAACATTTTTACACTCAGGTATACCATAAAAATACAAATCCAGAAAGCATAATATATTCGTAAAAGGCCTGTGGGGTTAAAAAACAAGACCCGCAAGGTACGGTGAGACAAAGAACCTCCAAAACTGCCATGGAGGTTGTTTCGTGTTGGCCATCTACTTCTGTGCATGGAATCAGGCCTTAAGTGAGGTTTGTATACTCCATGACACTCCATATAAAAAGACTAGTTTCCCCTTTTTAAGCAATGATGATTTGGAGAAAGTTTCTGAGTAATGCTTTTAAATGAAGTTAGGATAGCTACAGTTATTTAGTTATGCCGTGCACCCAGTAACTTTTATAAAAGCAATTAAGAGTTTATGTCTTGAACTTTTTTTTATTAATTATATCTGTTCTTTATTGCCTACATGTGAATTAAACATTCTGATTATTCCTATGCTCACATCCCCCACCTTCTCCATCTCTCTCCTACTCTTGTCAACTCCCCTCCCTACAGGTTCTTTATCTCTTGTTAAAGTTATATCATGACACTAAGCTTAACAGTGGGCATGAAAGGATCCTATTTAGGGCTGAGCAATCAACTGCCTTATTCTCAATACATTGAGCAATCAAGGATCTGTTCATTGAAATTTGCTCCATTTCAATGTAAAGAAAAGTATTTATGATTAATACCAAGAACACTTTTGTCTACAGATATAGATGTTTAGAAGGAATTTTGATGCCATGATAACTTAACTAAACAACAATAATAAATTACCCCCTACAGCTTATGCCCGTCTGTTCCCCAAGCCAAGTGGCATGATTTTCATCCTGTGGAGTGAGTTTAAAATCACAAAACCAAAACAGAGTAGTTGATTGTTCACATAACAGTTGTGCTACTAGTGCAGCAGTGGTCATACTTTTTCTGGTGGGTTGGAACTTCCATTTGTATAAAGGTAATGAAAGTATATGCTGGGAGATATTTTGTAAGGATGTGTCTATTACCAAGTCCATAGAGTCAAGAGTTCTATGATTAATGCATATTCAGTATTACTTGGTAATGTTATACTATTTTCCCAAAACATGAAGAGAAATACATTTATATCAGTAGTGGATGAGGGTTTCTACTATTTCATAGCTCATTGATATTTGCTTCATATGCATTTGAAAAAAGGGGCTATTTTTCCCATATCCTTGTAATGAACAAACATATTCTTTCAATATCTACCCTTTCTCTTCATTTTGACTATGATAACTCATCACTAGTGGATTATTCCTCCATTAGAATTTCTTAGTATTTATGTGATGTGCTGTTTTCCAGCATTTTCACCAATATTATGAAGAAAATACAGTAATTAATGCATATCAAATTTGTCTTCTTTAATTAATTTCTGCAACCTAGTTTTTTTAGATAATGCAATTAGGAATATTTGAACTTGATACCTTCAGTATGTTGATATTTTTCCTCTCATGGATAATCTAACATCATAGCAACACCCAGTGAAGGCAGACTTTTGTTTGATCAGTATATTAGCTATTACATATCTTTTTCTACAATGTGCTTGCATTGTCCTGTATATCATTATTTCACTTTGAACTAATAAAGATGAATATTATTTCAAAATCATTTCAAAGCAATTCTAGCATACTTTTTCTTCAAGTAAGTATTGGTCATTTTTGGGTTTCATGTATGTGAGGCAATCTCCTTACCATCAGGTAGCATTCATTGGCCGTTATAATTTGTGTAAATTAACTCACCAAGCTACTAGATTGATTATTGTCTTCTCATTAGAATTATGCTGAATCAATTTCACTGGAAATTTGTTAAATACAATTAGGAAGAATCACACATTTCAATATGAAGAATCTTATAGGCTCCCTTAATGTTTCATGAGACCCTTCTAACTATTAAAAAGATAAAATGCACAAAATATACTACAGAGGGAACACATGGATAAATGGTTCAGGCCCTTGAAAGTTTATGCTCCCTTTTGAAAGTACAAGAGTTGGTAGTTCATAAACAGAGTGAAAGAGGGACCCCTCTTACCATCTTCACCAGGTCTGCAGCACCAGGAACAAGTAGGTTAGATGCACCTTCCCATCCCTCCCCTCCATGTAACCTGGGACACGAGCAGCTGCCCTGAGCACCATGTTGTTCTCCCAGAGCTACATTTTCCAGTGAAAGTCTGCCCACTGGGGCCTGTTGCACCAAGAACATATTAGGGATAACCAGATGGCTAAAGGCCAGCATAAAAACACAATCAACAACAGCAAGAGCATATGGCAACTTCAGAGCAGAGCTATCCTACTACAAAAACTCTAGACATACTAACACAATTGAAGCATAGAGCTGACCTTCAGTTCAATTTTATAAAGATGATAAAGGACGTTAAAGAGGAAGCAAATACATCCCTTAAAATATACAAGGATAGATTTATACAGGTAAAGACTTGAAACCGGAAATAGAAGCATTAAAAATTAGAAAAACTCTACAGATAATAAATACCTTCACCAAAGTGGCTGGATACAAAATTAACTAAAAAAATAAATTGTGGGACAAAGAAAATGGGGTCCGTCATCTGCTTGGGGCTAGGGCTGCTGGGCAAGGTGGGACGTGGGGAAGTCTGATTGCATACAACCCCACGGAACTGTTGGGCGGGTGTTGGACTGTGGGAAGCCACAGGATCCTGTCCCAGAGGTGGGAAGAGGCACAGTCTGGGGTCCATGCATAATTGCCAGAGTCAGGCTCCAACTCTTGGGCACCACAGAAGCCACTAGGGGCTACAGAAGAACCGGCTCTGGAGTTAATGGGCCACACGGAGTCCAGGGACATCAGGTTTTCACTCTCAGACATCCCAGATGCTGCTGTACATCAAAGAAGAGCTGAGAACGGGTAGAGACCCTCCCCCTGACTCTGGCCCAAAGGGAAAAGGGTAGGAGGAGAGCTCTGGCAGGTTACCTCGGGGAGGAAAGAGTCTGGCTAGCTCAGGCAGCTGGCTCTGCAGGCTGCTTGGGTTGGCTGGTGCCAGCTGTGGCTGGAGAGCAGAGAGGCCTCCGGGCAGGAGGTGGCAGAAGACCTGCTCTATTGCTTCAGCATGCTGGGCATACTCAATGACCTGTTTGGCCAGTTCAGTAGAGGGGATGGTGCTGTCTTCTGGCTTCTGCTGCTGGCTGGCAAAGCTAAACTAGTTATTAGGGCCCAGCACCCAACCTCGCTTCTTGGCATAGTCTGTCATCTTTTTTGGGTACGCCAAAGAAGAGGATCCAGGTAGCCACAGCAAAAAGAATTTTCTCGTGGGCCTTTTCAATGCACCCTGCGATTTCATCCCTGATAGTATCCAGCAGGATATCAATGAAGAAGGTATAGCTTTCAGTGGGGATGTTTCCCTTAGCCAGGAATACTTAGTTATAGCTACCCTCCATTGAGGTATTGCTCAAGGGGCACAGGGTGTTTGATGTAGACATTGATAAGCAAAGAAGGTCCATGGTTTTAAGCTGTTTATTGTAGAAAGGCAGGGAGAGGAAGAGAGTAGAAAAGTAGAAGCCAGCCATGATGATGTAGAGATAGAGGGGGAGGGGAAGAAGGAGGGCAAGAGGCAAGAGTAAGAGCAAAAGGATAGAGAGGGAGCAAGAAAGCAAGGAGGGGGCAAACAACTCCTTTTATAGTGGGTTGGGCTACCTTATTGCTGCCAGGTAACTGTGGGAAGGAGCATTCCTGGCCTTTGCCAGGTAACTGTAGGAGTGGAGTCCAGACAGTCTACATGACTGATGGTCAGAGAATTATGGAGCTGGGGCCTCATGTCAGGAGCTTAGTGTCTGGGAGCATGGGAAATGGGCCTTTTGTCCCTTGCAGATTAATCTGTTGCGTCTCCAGAGTTTAAACTGGGATCGACCAGAAAACAGGCTGCATTTCACAGTCCCAAAATAAATCAATAGTCCTCCTTTATACAAAAGATTAACAGGCTGAGAAAGTAATTAAAGAAACAAGGCCCTTCACAATAACCACAGGTAATATAAAATACCCTGCTTTAATTCTATCCAAGAATATTAAAGATCAGTATGGCAAGAACATCATATCTTTGAAGAAAGAAACTGAGCAAGATACCAGAAGATGGGAAGATCTCCTATGGTCATGGATCCATAGCATTAACATAGTAAAAATTGTCATCTTACAAAAGCAATCTACAAATTCCATGCAATCCCCATAAAAATTACAATTCTTTACTGCCCTTGACATAGTAATTCTCATTCTCATATAGAAAAACAGAACATTCAGTATAGCTAAACAATCCTGTACAATTAAAGAACTTCTGTGGTCTTTCCATTCCTGATATCAAGGTATGGTAATGAATCTCTGATGTATTGGCAGAAAAGCAGACAGGTTGATCAGTAGAATAGAATAAAAGACCCAGAAATAAACCACACACCTATAGAGACTTGATATTTGGCAAAGAAGCAAAAACTATAACGGACAAGTGAAAACATCTTCAACAAATGATTCTGGTCTAAAATGATGTTTGGATGTAGACAAATGCAAATAGGCCCCTATATATCACCTGAACAAAACTCAAGTCCAAGGAGATCAATGACCTCCAAATAAAATCCAACACGCTAAATCTAATAGAAGAGAAAGTGAGGAAATGCCTTGAATACATTGGCACATGAGACATTTTCCTGAACAGAACACCAATAGCTCAGACACTAAGATTAAAAACCTCCAGAAAAATTACATACTGCTTACAATGTGGAACATGATGAACACTCCTCCATTGCTGGTAGCAGTACAACTTTAGAGAGAATATCTTATGTCTCTATGGATGTGGTACTAGTCAATAAATTTGATGGCTTATGACTTTGACAGGAAATAGACATTGGGACATCTAAGAAGAGAAATAATTGCAGAACAGAGCCAGAGATAAGATTAGCCAAAAAGATGGAAACATTGTACCTGAGCACAGGTAACTTGCCATTTTGAAGAATGTGATTAAAATGAGTGGGTTAATTTAAGCAATGATCTAGTCAAAAAAGAGCCTAGTTACATGGCCAAGGTATTATTAAATATATTTTGAGACTGAGTATTGTGTCTTGAATCAGGGAGCTGAGAGGAAGTACCTGGACCTGCCTTCTACAAATTGAACCCAACGTGGAGCAAGAATTTGATTAGAACCAAAGTTTAAATTATGTGACCACACAAGAGGCCTAGTCTCTTTAAGAAAAAGAAGAAGAAGAAGAAGAAGAAGGAGGAGGAGGAGGAGGAGGAGGAGGAGGAGGAGGAGGAGGAGGAGGAGGAGGAGATCAAATCCAAAGTTTATCAGAACTACACAAGACAAGAAGATAGAATGGAAATTTCCTAGACCAGGAGCAGGAACATGCAAAGAGATAGTATGGCAGGTGGCTTTTTTTGAGAAGCCCCTACTGAATTTCAAAACAAAACATAGAAGTTAGGGCCTTCTCTCAAAGGCAGAGTACAGCTCTAGCTGAGTGGAAGGAACCAACTCTGGGTTGTAGCTCCTGTGGAAATTTCCCAGACACAGCAGCTGTGAGATAAGCCACTTTAGATTCTCCCTACCTTGGCAAGGCAGGTTGGCCCAGTCCTGTCTTATGGGAATTAGTGCTCTTCCATCATGGTGTGCAGAAATGCAGCCCTAAGTTAGCCAATGCAGCCAGAACCAGACAGAAGGCCAAAATGTCTGTCCATGTAAATAAAGAGATGGGGGTGTGACCAGGTACAACACAATGTCTGAGTTAAAACAGAGCAGACACAGGAGACAGAGACAAGGCAGATCTCTACAAATTCTAGACCAGCTTGGTCTACATGATAAATTCAGGGCAGACACTCTGCTGATAGATACAGCTGCTTGCAAATGACAGTCTAAAACTCAAAATTATACATTTTCCCTTAAAGATACTTTGTAGGTTTTTTCTTAGTAATAATGATTATGCTGGTATTGCATATCCTCTTTGAGAAAGGCCAAAATGGAGCAGACTTAGATAGAAAATGAGATGTTAAATTGGATCTATTGTTAAATTGGATACCTTTAAGTCTTCAAACTGCTGGACAAAGGATATGTTTTGTTGGAAGAGAGGATTTGGGCTTATATCAACAGGAAAGGAGAAAAGGGTTTTGGACCCCATTGGAAATTATAAAAATCAGACTTGACAGAGGAAGGAAAAGAGAAGAGAAGAGAAGAGAAAAGAAGAGAAGAGAAGAGAAGAGAAGAGAAGAGAAGAGAAGAGAAGAGAAGAGAAGAGAAGAGAAGAGGAGCAGAGGCCAAGGCTGACTATGAACAGGTGGGGGGGTGTATAGGGAGAAAGAGGGAAGAAGGTAAGGAAGCATAAGCAAGAGGAGAAGATAAGGGCAACAGAGTGAGGAGGGGGCAAACAGCTCCTTTTATAGTGAGTCAGGCATGCCTGCCTGTTGCCAGGTAACTGTAGCGTGGAGCCTAGTCCTAAATGCCAACAGCTTGAAGAGCTTGGCTACAGATAAGAAGAAACAAATCAAGACCAAAACATATAACTTATATTTGATGATCCTGTACTTGAGAACAGCTCTGAGACTGGGCTAAGACATCCAAGTGTCTCTAGCCAAAACTTCAATTTCCATGGCCAATAAATCCTATTGGCTACAGAATTCTCATAACTTATATTGTATTCCATCATTTCAGATGGCAGGAATGGAGATTTATGGCAGTTTGATTACATGATCAAATTAACTTCTAAAGAAAGGCAATTGGCTTTCACTTGCTCAAACAAAGAGTAGAATGTCATCCCCAATTGATCTGTGCACACTGCACATTCCATATTAATGTCTTTGTAGTACTCTATATTGCTTATAAGGTTTGTATTGAAGGATGGAAGGTCAATGAAGCAACCTTGGCAAGATCCACACTTGAGGATGCTGGGACACCTGATTCAGATTCAAACTGCTATTTTCTTGGGAAACTTTCTTCTAGAAAAACTTCAGAACAGCTAGCTTACATATCCCAGCCTTTCAGGTTGTTCTAGTTGGGATGTCATTATACCTGCACTTTTTCTGCTTATAGAGACTGGACAACAAATGATTACAGCTAGTTTTCTTAAGACTAACCATTTTTCTACTTTTCTTGGCTCCCTGAAAAGTAATTCTTGGCCACAATTCAGCTGGAAGCAATTATCAGAAGATCATTGTCCCAGTATCTTAAGATGAGGTGGATGGCTTTGGTCATTTTATGAGTTATAGATATGCTTTCATTTTAGAGGATGATTACAAATAGTTATGGTCTTGGACAGGGAGGAGAAGAAATAAGGAAATTAGGTTGAGGGAATTTTTTTCCTTCACCTTTCCCTTACTCTGTCATTTTTTCTTTGTAAGGTAAAGGAAGAGGGATTGAAAAAGGGTGTATAGAAATATTGTAATATCACACAAAATGGGTAGATTATAAATCTTCTCTTAAACTAAAAACACTTTACAGCCATAATCTTACTTTGGTAGATATCTTTGCATTTTGAGGCAAATTTGAGATTGTATTTTGTTAGATTGGTGCATAATTTTGTATATTGATACGAAAATAACTTTAGTTTTGATACATTGGTATGGGTTAGAGTGTATTGATACAAATTTAAGGTTATTTTTGTTATACATAATGTATATGTTTTTAATGTTTATTTGAAGTATTGTACTTATATCATTCTTAAAGATACAATATAAAGTTCTAGTCCATTAGAAAGCAGCTATTACAAACTATTTAAAGTAAGGAAAGTTAATAGTCTGTCCAACTCATAGCCATGTTATATACTAATCTGGATTATCACAGAAATGTATATCCTAAGTTGATAGATAGCTCAGATAGGTAATATTTGTTTGTTCAGAAATGTTATAAACAGTTAGATAGCATTCAAAAAACTCAGAGACTGACAGAGTAGGTTATTTAAACATAATTTTATTAAAGTTCCTTTTTTTGACATTAAGACATATCCAGTCCTGGCAGTACCCCATTCTACTTGGAAAAGAATGATGAGCATCAAAAACATCCATATGAAGTTTCTTTGATTGTGGAAATATAGCCACTGGGCAAATAAAATGCCCTAACTTCATCTGCAGACAAAAATCTGTCTAAAAAGGACAAATTGATGCAGGAAAGTTGACTACTGTCCTCTGCTAATACACCGTAAGCAAGAGCTTCATATTTCTGGCTTCACATCAGGTCTGGAAGGTATTATGTTCAGAAAAATCAGAAGATAGATGCTCGAAGGTTATAGAGAATATTTGAGACTGTGCAGGAGGCTTGCTGTCTTTGTCATTTTTATTATTTTTGCAAGTTACATTCCTATGCTTCTTACCTACTCAAGTAATGTCAATTCCTTTTTCTGATGGAGTTGAAGACTATATAGTGATATTCTTACTATACACTAAAGATATTTAGGTCCAGAAGATGTTTTTAGGGTGATAATACAAGTTAGGATAGGAAATGATTTAGATACAAAACTCTGAATTCATCAAGATAGGACAGGTAATAAAAGACGTACTCCTGAGTTACCAAATATAAATGAGCTAGACTTTTAAATGTAACTCTTACCTAATAATTTTCAAAATTGTTGCTGCATAATTTGATCCTACTGTATGGTGTTTATTTTTGTATGAGAAAGAGCCTTTTTGTTTAGACAGAAAGTTGGAAGTGTTGAGATTTGGCTTGCTGCTATGTTTTATAAGGATGGAAGTACTGGCTCTGGTTACCTCAGAGATGAAGAGATCCTCATGTACACCAAGGGATGTTATATAACTTGCTCATCAAGTTATTCCTGATTGGTCAATAAAGGTGCCTACAGCATATAGTTGGGCATAAGGGGCTTATGCAGAGATTTCTGTTGCTGAGCTTGGTTTCTGAGCACTGACCATGAGGGAGAATGGGGAGATGAATAGTGTTGAGAATACCTCATGGGGTAGGTAAATTGTGAGAACATGGCTATGAGAGCTGGCCAATTGGAGTAAGGGTGGCCTAGGCAGAACATGGCAAACCATACCACTGGATTATTGACTGGGAAGTGAACACAATAGCTTAGAGGGTTGATATCTGTCCAGCTCCAGTGCTAGCAAAGTTTCTTATATATATAAAGGTTTTGTATCTTTTATCTGGGAACTGAATGATCCAAGGTGGGCTAGATACCCCTAATTAATTTCTACTACAGCAGGCGGGCATAGAGGTTAGAGCTAGCACACCTGCACCACCATCTTTGTGACAATCCCTCCCTCCCTCCCAATTCCTTCCTTTTTCCTACAAGCTAGTTGCATATACCTGTCCAAACATATACACTTATCAATAGCCCAGCCATGTTCAATACTTTCATTTCAGATTTGATATTAGTCCACTACATTTTTTGCTACCTGGGTTACCCAGAGATTCCTTTTATTTTGACTTAATCTCTGTCTGCCTGTCTGCCTTTCTGCTCTCTATTTCTCACTATACTTCTTTTTCTCCTTAGCATTTACTCCTTTACTCCCTCTCTGATTTCTCAATACCTCACTTATAAATTAGTCCACATATCCCTATATTTCTCATTGGGTTTTGTTTACCTGATCTCTGTGACTTTGGATTCCAGGGACTCTCAAGAGGGCAGGCCTAAGAGTGGGTGCCAATATGTCTGATCTATTGCCCAAATGAGGTTTAATGTCTGTGGTCATTAAGTCTGTTTTGTCCTCCTTTCAACACACTTAATCTTTCCCTCCATCTCTCTCCTTCCTACACTCTCTCCCCATCTCACACATAATCATTTTATTTTTGTTTTTATGATGCAGTGGTTCATTTCCTTCTTATTTTTACAAACTTTTAGATTCATTTGTTTAATTTTTACTCTTTTGTGAGCATGGAAGGCATGTCTGCATAGCCAACTTTATCACTTATCTATATATGTACTCTATGTATCAATTCATCTACACATTAATCTATATACAGGTATGTAGAACTGTCTATTGGCTGTTTGTCTATTTGTATGAGTGTCAAGCAACTATCTATGTATTTTAAAGATATGTATACGTAAACATACAAAGATAGATATTTATATTTTAAGATGTTTTATACCTTGACGGGGGAAAAACACTAAGGTGTGAAAAATTCTGGACAGAACCTAAGTGCAGTGTCCAGAAGGGTGAAAACAGAAGTGTGTCAGGGAAAGGATCAGTTCAGCAAAATGACCAGTACTCTGCAATGCAAGTGCAGTGGCAGTGGAATCATGGAAAATCTACATTTTATTGTTAGTGCACACAGTGTGAATCCAGAAGTTTAAAGAGTTTGTCTGCAACCCAATCACACTGAAGCCAAAGGCATAAGGTCTCATGCTTGTCTTTGTGCCTGAGGCCAAGATTTTCAGTCTTCAAGAGTCCTCAGGGCGCTGTCGGGAAAATGTATGGTGGAGTATTTCCTCTGAGAGCATAGAGTTTTCTGTTTGTGGAATTTAGGTGCTCACAGGTGGGTTGAAACTGCAGGTGAATGTACTGAGTAGGCAGGGGGCGCCTCAAATAGCATCTGCAGACAAGATGTTCATGAGCTAGAGTTGGGAATCTCAGGAGCAGAAGCTGGAAAACTAGGATGTCCCTGGTGCCAGGTCAGTGAGGAGAGAGTGGGTGTGTCGGGTCCAGTGGAAAGACAAGCATTCCCACTACAGAAAGCCACCAAGGTTCACTTGCTAGAGAAACTGTTTTTATAATCCCGGAGGGCTTTGTCCATGAGCAGGGCATGTCTCTTAGCAGGGGTTGGTTTGCTGCAACTCCCTATCCCAGAGGGCAAGTAGAAAGTCCTCTAGATTAGAGGATGGGTAAAAGCAGCAGAAATCCTGTGCTCATTTTCTACAGAGGCCGCAGTCCAGATCCAGACCCTTGCTGATGGCCTGTGCTCTTGAGCTGGCTGTGAAAGTAGATCATCATTGTTTGTTGCCCTTATGCCCTTCTGGCTCTTCTGCTTTGGGTGTGGGCTCTCAGGCCTTCTGAACTCATCACTTGGGACTCCAGAAACTGCAGGTATCCATGAGTCTCATCCAGGACTCCTTTGGCTGCATTGGCTCAGTTTTTTTCCACTGATGCCTGGCAGTGAGTAACCCAGGGTCCAACAGTCTCTTTAGCAAGGAACCCTTGGTGGGATCTCTGCAGGAGACCTGCTGCAGGCCTGAAAAAAGAATCTAATAGCATTTTGAAGTCCATCCCATGTGCCCACACCCATGGCAAGGCTGCTTGATCAAGGTGCAAGGAAGACTCCTCTGGGACATTCCTGGTGGTTCAGTGGTAGACTTGGTCACTGGAGTGGGGTCTGGAATTCAGCAGCAGGAATGGGACTCAGATCTTTCCAGCTTGGAGACTGCCTCGAAGTAGGTGCCTTTGCTACAGGCTTCTTGTCCTCAGCTTTCCAGGTGCTTTCCCTCTTCTTGTAGGGGAGCAGCACCAGGGAGTAAGGACAGCTACCATCACAGATGAGGCAACACTTAAAGGACCCAGCAGGGGCTTGGTCCTGGTCCCAGTGGAACTGTACTGTGCTGGGCTCTTTCTGTGCCTGGGAGACAGAAGCCACTTCTGTTTCCCTGGCCGTTATTGACCACCTGGTGTCTAAGTCCTTGGCAAAAGGGACTAGGAGTTACTGTTTCTTCAAGTACTTGGTGGTCTGCCTGATGCCAATCTCTGCCAGGCTGTTAGAAAGAATGGGCAAAGAAAAGTTCTTTCAGTGTGTTGAAGAGCTTTCCTGGTTTGGTGTCCTTGCAAAGACTCTTCAGAAGCTTCTGCAGGATGCCTGGATGTCATCCTGCCTTCATGTCTACTCCTGAATACATTAAAGGACACCCTGGCATTCACATTCTTGACTCAGATAGCCCCCTGTCTTCAAGGAGGTGGATGGTTCTCTGAGTCAGAGGACACCAATGCTGGCTCACCTGCTAGTGGACCCTGCCTCTCTTTGCCTCCCTGCTTTATATGTGTTCTGTCAGGTGGAAGCTCAGCCAGGCCATTGCTTCACAACTGCCAAACCAAGTATCAAGGTGGCTTGGTCTAAGGTCTGTAAGCCATGCCTAGTTACCAGCCTCAAGTGTGTTCATGTCTGCTGCCAACCTTCAACACAACAATGGGTCTCAGAATATTGTCTTCCTTACAGGCGACTTCTCCAATTGTGAGACTCTACAGGTCTCTCATTTGAACTCTAAGCCAAGCCATCTCTCCAGGAGGCCTACCAGTCTCAATGGCATGCTGAGAATTTGTGTCTACTCACACAACATGAGGAGGGAAAATGATGGGATCTGCTTCCTTGCCAGTCTTTTGCACAGACACAGTGTAAAATAGTAACCCCACTATCTGACCATTGCAAGCTCAGTCTCCTTAAGGCAAGAGCATTTCCTTGGTGGACCTGCAGCACCAATTCACTGGAAGCCAATCTCTTGCCCTATTTTCTCTTTTCATTCCACAAGCCATTTGTACATAGCTCTTTGTCTACAAAGGTGCATGTAACAACAGGGCAGCCACACTTTTGCATTTTGGAATCTATATTGAGCCTCTACTTCTTTACTTCCCCAGGTTATCTAGTGATACCTTTACAGTTTGATTGAATCTCTGTTGGTCTGTCTCTTTCAGTATTTGTATTTATCTCCTAGCCTTCACCCCACTGATGTAGGGAAATGGAAGTTGGAGAATTTCCTCTGGAAAGCACTGTTTTCTGCTTGTGGTCTAGTTCTTGTGTGGGTGGAAATTGAATGTATATAGACAGAGAGGCCTCAAACCAGGTCTTTAGAGAATGCATCCATGATCTACAGCTAGCTGGAATTCCAGGAGCAAGGGATGGAAGTCCTGTCATCTCTGGTGCATCCTCTATGAAGGCAGAGAAGGTTTGATTGGTCTAGTGGAATCACTAGCAGTTCCATTGTGGAGAGCATCCTAGACTCACTTACTATAAGCTTAATTTGTTTTTGATATAAGAAGATGTTCTGTGCCTAAGAAAATGTTTTTAGGAAGGTAATACAAGTTAGGATAGAAAATGACTTAGAAATAGAACTGTGAATACACTAAGATAGGATCAATCATAGCAATTTTTCATTAATTACGAAATACCATGGACTGGATATTATAAACATATATCATACCTTATAGTTTTGACATTTGATTCCTAATTGTTGTATTCAATTTATATTTGAAAAAATAAAGCCTTTAATGGGATTAAGGGGAATTGTAGAGAGAATATATTATTCTGTATGGATGTAGCAACTCTCAGTAATAAATCTGATGGCCTATGGCTTAGGCAGGAAATAGAAAGGGCATCTGGGAGAAGAGAGAATTCTGGAATAAGGGCAAGCAGAAGCTTTGCTAGGAAAGATGTGTTGAGACAGACTCATGGTACCTGAGCATCGGTAAAAAGCCACATGCATTACTAGTAAAAAGTAAGCTTGTGCTTATGACATTTTATGACATTTGATGAATCTCAATAATAAAAGATGAGAACTCATCTGTTTTAAATAATAAGCTTTTTTGTAAAGTTCAAAACATTTAAAATCCGCTTAAGAACTTACATAATCTTTTACCACAGTCTCATCTAGTTTTTGCTTTGACAACATTTTGATCATGTAATTAAAAATATCAATTTGAGAAGTGATAATTATGTCAATATTATTCTCTACTATTTTCTGTAAAGAAAATCTATTGCTAGTCTAATTTTGAAAAAGAAAAAAAACAATCTGTTCTTCCACAACAGAGTTACACAGCACTGGAGCACATCAATATCAAGTTAAGGTAGTTTCCAAATCTATTTACAAATATGCCTCATTTTATATATATATTGTACATATTTATACACTAATATATAGGATATGATTATGTTACATGATTCTTTTTTCTACATATACTTTATTATGTATAAATATGTGTACATTTTGTTACTTGGATACTTGTTTCCTAATCCATTTTGTTGGGTTAGCACAATATTGTAGCCCATTTCAGCCATCTGTCATGACTAGATTTGTCAGGACCAAACGTGTCATATTTGCTAAAGTAAAGTCCAATACAGTGTGAATAAAACAGAATTATTCACCTGCAGAGATGCTGCTCTGTTACTGATTTACATATGTTTTACAAATATAGAAATCATGATAAAAATTCTAGTTCATGTGATTGTCATGGAAACAGTATTTATCATTCTATGTCCTATATTATTAAGTATAATTCCCTTAAATTAAGTTGTATGCTTTAAATATTCTTTAATTATTGGCTTGTTTATTGCCATGTATATGAAAATCTTTAAATTTTCTGTGCAATATATATAAGTGATTTTTGAAGATTTCTTGTATAACACAATTATATAACCTACTTCTCAAAGATACTGTAAATAAAATTACATACAAGTAACATTATATGGACTGAACAGATTTCATATATATGTGTATATATAAACTTAATATATATGCATCTACACATACATTAAATATGTCTGTAATAAAAATTAGTGAAAAAAAGAGGCCATGAATTTGAAGGAGAGTGCAGAGAGGGCATATGGGAGATTGTAGAGGGAGGAAATGGAAGGAAAAATGTAACTGTATTAAATACTGCAAAAATTAAAATAACAAAATAAAATTGCTGATATTTACTTGCATTTATTTTACTCTGTTACTTTACTTAGTTTCCTCAAAACTCTAATTGGTGTTAATTATTTTTAAGCTTGGTAACAAACTCAAAATTACCCTCCACCAAATGTTTTATTTATTGTTAGAATAGCTATAATAGCATTTATTTATTTAGTAAAAATACTTATTAATATGTAGGCTGGAGTCCTTTTGTTCTACTCAGACAGAATTCATGGGGATTCTAAAAGAAACATTTCCTGATCTTAAATTCTTAAGGTTGAGTGGTAAGACTTGCAAAACTTAGAGACTATAGCTCCAAATCTGTGATAAAACTGAAATTTAAGGCTGTAGACACTCTGATTGGAGGGTTTTGTTCTGAAATTTAACTAATGGGTGCAGTTGGTGTTTTTGTTTTTTTGTTTTTTTGTTTTTTTTGTTTTTGTTTTTTTTTGTAGTCTCAGCTCTGGCAGCAATGGGAAACAGCAGATACCAGCAGCACAGCAGGGAGTACTTTCTAGTGTTAAAAGAGCTTTCTCTACCAAGTTTGTGTTTTCACTCAGCTTTCTATTTCCCATTTAAACATGCAGTTGATGTTATTTTGCCCAGTGTCTACTTGCCTAATGTTTAAATGACTAGGGAATATTTATGTTTTTGAGATTCTGTACGCTCTATATTCATAATGCTCCCAGATAATGTTGAGATGTGTATCTTAGAGATGGGCAGTGATTGGTCCTGGGCAACACGAAGATAAACATATCTCATATTAAGATTTGAGAAAATTTTCTTTATATAAAAGAGACTGCTGATCAATAAATACTTGACATAAAAATTATTACTTTATTCAGAACTCTATCTGAGGATGTAATCAGTTTGGGTGAGTCACAGTATCCCTGCATAAATAATAGACAGAGAAAGAGAGCAAGATGGATGATAGCTAATAGAAGTCATCATTCATGTGCTTAGAATCCTTGAGAGGGGACAACAATAATGTAAGACTAATTCAGAAATAAATGTTAAAGATCATTTTATAAAAATGCCTTATACTCTGAAAACAGGAAAATAATGATATAAAATATCCCCTTTAAACAAAAATCTTTTCATAAACCATGTTATGCAGATCATACATGGTGCTTTGTTATGTAGAATATATATGCAAATTCCTACAAAAACTTTATCTACCTTTCAACATTATTTTAATTATCAAGAAAAAACATAAATTGGTTTTTTGTTATACAATGAGTGAATAACCTAATGCTTCCATAAAATACACTAATCCTATCTGTAATCAGTTTAAAAGTTGTAGATGGTTTTCATGTCCTATAATATAAACTTCAACATTCAGATTAGACTTCAATGAACACTCAGTTAAAAGCATTTTTTTCCCAACCTTTGCTAACTAAAAGGAACACTATATTGTCTTTGAAACTAATTTGGACACAGTGAAAAGGAAAAGAATCCTAAATTATCTTTTGAAGTCTTTGATATCTTTTCCAATAAAACACTGATGTGGATATATGGGTCATATATTACTGCTCAAAATTTTCTCATGCAACAATGTCCTTGAATGTCTGCACACAAATGGAATGTGCTTTGCTCCTACCCACTATGTTTTAGTGAATGCAGATAGCTATATGCCCAGCAAAAAATGCAGCAAAAATATGGTCACACTGAAGTCTTAAAGGACAAAATGAAGAACAGTGTTCAGAGGGAATTTGAAAGAAAATAATTTCTTGTAGAAAGGAGATTCACCTTTGAGTTTCTTACTGGATTTTAAATCAGTAGTTGAATAGTAGTGTGGAAATCTAGACTTTGTGTAAGGAAGCATGTCCCAAATCCCAGGGAGGAAATTTTATTCTTAAACAGTGGGTCATAGGCTACAGAAAAAGTGGCAACATAGGATGTTAACTGCAGAGTTCTGCATAGTTATAGAAAGGAAGGCATGACACAGTTTCCTGCCTCTGGAGCAGAGCCAGCAGGACATGGGTCTTCAAGAGTACTGAAGGTTGGTGTGGGCATGGGGATTGTTTGTATAATAATGTACATAATTTACTTCATGTTCTTCCTTTGGGAGGTGTTCTTGCTGCCAAAGTTGTAAGGGAAGGTGCTCCCCACCAATGTTAATGACTCCATGGTAATTAGAAGCAGCATGAGTTCAGAAGGTGAGAGTGTGTCAAATATTCCTTAGCTGTGACCCTCAGGACAGCCCTTAAAGATATGGGAAAGAACTCTTAAAACATGAATTCAAGACTATATAATTTCTCTACTCTGCAAAACATAAGTTTGCAATATGAATTGCGTGAGGGGCTTCACACATGTAAAAGAACAAGGGCAGCTGCACTAATTGAGCTAGCTTGTCAGAAAGATACAACGGCAGACAGATTTCTGAGTTCAGGTTCAGCCTGAGGCAGAGTGAATTTAGGCCCAGTTGTGAAAGGGTGGAGATTTCAGAATCAGATACCACACAGCTAGCTTATTGTCTGTGCTTACAAAGAGGCAGATCTCTGGATTCATTTGCTACGTTTAAAAAAGTGGTGAGAGACTCTCAGGACTCAAAGGGAGGGACCTTAGGTGAAATGCCCTACAGTGGGGAGAGGAAACTTGTAAAGCCCACCTTCAGCTGGAAGACAGAGCATCAAGTGAGGGATGAGGGTTGCAATCCCACAGTCAAAACTCTGACCCCTAATTGTTCCTGTCTGAAGGAACTGCAGGGATGGAAATGGAGAGGTGCCTGAGGAAAAGGAGGTCCAGCGACAGGCTGAAAGTGGCATCCAGCTCAAGGGAGGCCCTGAAGCCTCACAATATTACTGAGGCTATGAAGTGCACACAAAAAGGGGCCTATCATGACTGCCTAACAGGCAGCTGACAGAGTTAGATGTAGATATTTCCACCCAATCAAGGAAAGAAGCTGCTGACCCCTGTGAAAAAGTTGGAAGCAGCTGAGGAGGAGATCGACCCTGTAGGAGGACCAGCAGTCTAAATTAACCTGAACCTGGACATTTTTCAGACATTGGACCACCAACCAGGCAGCATATACCAGCTGATATGAGGCCCCCAACATATGCAGCAGAGGACTGCCGGGTCTAGGTTCAGCCAGAGAAGATGCATCTAATCCTCATGAAACTGGAGACCTCAGAGTGTTTAGCGGTCTGGTGGGGTGGGGAGTGGGGTAGGGGATGGGGGGTGGGATCATTGTCCTGGAGACAGGGGGCTGGGGAGGAGGTATGGGATGGGGGAACAGTTAGAGGGTAGACTAGGAAGGGGATCAAATCTGAAGTGTAAAGAAAAACCCTAACTCCAGCTGGCATTCCCTGTGAACCCAGGCCATGCTGACCAGGTTAGTATGTAGTCTAACTGCAGATCCTTAGCAATCCTCCTTTTCCAAATCCAATCCTCCAGTATTATTTCTATCTCTGTAGGAGACAGGAGACCACATGCTAGAGCCTCCCCTACAACTCTGCATATCCTCCATATCCAGCAGATCACACAGATCTTCTCCTCACTTCCTCCCCACTCATTCTGTTATCCTAGTTCATAGCTCCAGTATGCTTTCTCTGGGAACCTCTTTGTCAAAGTTCTTAAAGAGTAAGTAAGTGAATCCCTTACAGAAATCTTTGAAAAAACCATCAAAGGAAATGAATAAAACAGTTCAAGACCCAAAGTTGAAAACAGAATTAATAAAGAAAAACAAACCTGAAATGAAACTGAAATTTAGAAGTTTAGGAACTCAAACAGGACTTGGGAGTCAACCCTCACTAACAGAATGCAAGAGTTGGAAGAGATATCCTTACTTATTAAGGTTACCATAAAAGATAGTAAGATGGATAATGTGGTCAAAGAAAATTTAATCTAAAAATTTCAGAGTAAAAAAAAACAGAAAATCAGTGACACAAAACAAAACAAGGAAACAAACAAACAAAAACCCTAATAATAATAGGAAGAAAGGGAAGAGAAGAATCCAACTCAAAGGCACAGAAAAAAAATTCCACAAAATCACAGGAGAAAGTTTCCTTAGCCTAAATAAGGAAAGGCCTCTCAAGGTACAAGAAGCATACAAAACAGTAAATAGGATCAGGAAAAAGAAGTCCCCTTGCCACATAAAAATCAGAACACTAAACATATAAAATAAAGAGTGCTTATTAAGAGCTGCAAGGTAAAAAAAATAAAGACTAAATAAAATATGCAAGCAGAACAATTAGAATAAAACATGACATTTCAGTGGAGACACAAAAAGACAGAAAGTCCTGGACAGAGGATCTACAAATTCTAAGAGACCACAGATGACCATCCAGCCTACTATCTACATAAATATCTATCTATCTATCTATCTATCTATCTATCTATCTATCTATCTATCT
>JADRCD010125075.1:560-12609 GCA_019843815.1 Montemys delectorum
TTTATATACTTATGTTCATTTAAGAAAATACTAGTAGTGATGTATTATTTTGAAGTACACAGTTAATATGTTTGAAGTTATTTAAAATTTATATTGAGAAAAATGTATTTTCACTATTGCTGTAGACGAGCATCTACATAAGACTGTTAAACTGATTGTTGTTTTATATCAAACAACTTTTACAATATTTTTCTTGTTATATTTTATAAATTTTAAGGAATATGACAAAAAGATATTGTACATATTGAAGGGGGGGTCTTTAGAAGGAGAGGGGGTACAAAAGGTAAACAAGAATGTGATTTAATTCTATTTACTTAAAATATGTTTTTAAATGTTACCAAATACAGATAAATTGAAATCATGTAACTTTTCTCATTATAGTGCAATAAAATTAAAAAAAAAGAAGCTCATCATTTTTAAGAAAAATACCAAAGTTTTCACATGAAAAATTCCAAAACGTGATCCAAATATAAAATCATTAGGTAAATAGTGGGCTTATAGTATCATCTTAGATGAAATAAACTAAATTGTACATAAACAACTTTCTATCAAATAGTATTATCAGAGCACTCATTTCTACATGCCATCCATGCAGTATTCTCCATGAGAAACAAGTCTCAGCAAATGTAAAGATGAATACTTGCATTCAGCACATATTTACTATAATGGAATAAAGGTAGAAATTAACACAAGGCAAAATTTTATAAAACCCAGAAATCCACTGAAATTTAACATGGATGGTTATGAGCCGACAAGTAAATTTTAAAGAGGTGATAATGTCTATTGAGATAATGAAAATGCAAGCTCAGCATATGAAAGCTCCTAAAGCAAGTGTGGGTCAAAGGATCAAGCTCATAATGTAAACCTGAATGTCAAAAAGATCAACCTCAAAGGTTGTGCAAGTCAAGAAACTAAAAAGAGAATAATAAATCAAGCCCAGTAGAAGAAGTTAAAAAAAAAAATCAGAGAAGAAATAAATGAAACCACATTGAAAGGCAGTGCAATACACCAATAAAGACACAGAGCTGCATCTTTGGAGGAAAATGAACATAATTAACAACTTTTATCTGAAACAAAAAAGGAAATGATACAACTCAAATGCATAAAATGTAAAATTAAAATATAGATGTTACAACAAATGATACAGAAATAGAAAAGATCAAGATAAGTCCCAGAATATATTTAAACCACAGCAAAAGGCATGAGCTAGAAGACATGAACACTTTCCCAGAGAAGATTAGCCTGCTACCCTGAATCATGAATAAACCTTATCAAATCAATAATGAGCAAAGAAAATGTACTAAAAATCCCATAATGCACAGAACTGCATTCTTGCTCCACTGAAGTTTTAAAAAACATTTAGAGAAAAGCAAATAGCCATTTCCTCAGTGTTGTAAGATATTAAAGTGAAAACTTCTAAAGTCCCTTAAAATTTTAGAATTATTTTGATATCAAACCTGGACAGATGCTAAAATAAGCTGCAGACTATTGGTTCCATGAATTTACATGGAAAAAGCACTATTGTAATGCTAGCTAACTGAATCCAGAATGCATTCATCACGATCCAGAAATGAGATTCATACCTGAGGATGTAAAAATAGTTCAATATACACAAATCAGTAAATGAGACACTGCCTATTAATTAAGGAGATAAATGTCATGTGAACAGAAATATTGATGTAATCGATACAAACAATATTTTTGTGATCAAAGATGAATAAAACAGTCAAAAATCAGTATAACTCAATAAACTAAAGAGTATATATGAAAATCTCACATTATCATTCTAAATGGTAAAAAAAAAAAATCTTTAAAAAATTCTCAAAATTATAAGTCAGATAAGGAAACCAGTTGACAACTGGTTCATATGTTCTGGAATTTCTGATATAGCAATTAGACAGGGAAAGGAGATAGATAGCCATATAAGTAGGTGGGTGATTGAGTGGATGGATTGGTGGATGAATGGATGGACAGATTGATGGATGAGATATGTAGGTAGGTGAGTAGGTAGAGTGACAGATACATAAAAATACATAAATAATATATAGATAAGAAATACAGAACTGATAACATCTCTTTGCTGATGAAAAAACCTGTAGGAAGAAAACCTGAAAAAGTCCAACCAGAAGCAAAAAATTTCTAAGATTCAGTAAGTTTCTACCATTCAAAATGTCAGACAGGAACTATACCATAATGTTATATAACTACATTAGTTGTAGTGTATCTGAAAATGGAATGGTGTTTGGTCTGCCGCACCCATGTCCACTGGCTTGAAACCACCAGAAACTCAAGCTCTAATACATCAGTTATCCACTTCTGGCTTCTACAGTCACGTAATTTAATGTATTCATACCCCACCCCGATTGGCACCCACACATTAAAAGAAAAATATTTAAAAAATTAAAAGGCTGCGAAAAGTATTTTATTCACAAAATATCCTCAGAATAATCTAAACATAGCTTTGATGACAATAAAGAGGATCTATAATGTAAAATATATAAAGCATTAATGAAAGAAACTATGGAAGACATAAATGTTGACTTAAAGACCTAAGCCGTTATCTGTGAAAAACATAGCAAACAGAGTGGGTGCTGATTCATTTCTAATACATAGGCAGGTACTTGAGAAGGAAGTGAAGGATGGAAGATTTCAAGATGATGAAATGCTATTTCACATTTTCACATGGATAGACAGAAAGAAAAGGTAAATGAAGAGCAGACAAGCTCTCATTAAACATTCAAATTGTGTACAATTAGTGTACATGAAGAATCATGAGGAATAATCGAATTCATCATGAGTTTACTTTCTATTTACATATTAACATGATATTATTTTAGGTATTATCCTTGTAATGAAAAATAATTTCATTATTCAAACATTCCTTTAGTGGATCAAATCTAATAAGTTGCTGACATCTCATTAGCTTAAATATGTCTTCTAAGAATGCATATGGAGTGTGGGAACCTTCTTAATATGAGTCCATCTACTTCCATAAGTTACATACTTGCTACTTAATTTTATTTTAAAGTAAGAAATAAGAAATTTTAGGTCATTTTGTGTGTACAGTTGAAGATTTCCACTATGATCTTTTCATATCTACAGTTCTTTACTATATAAAAAGTCTATATATGTCATTCTAGAAATACACAGGCATAAGTTCAAATTCAATAAAATTGTCAACAAAAAGAATGATGTGCTTTTGTAGCACTGTGAGAAAGGAGGACTCCAAATCCAGAATAACACTGGAAGCTCAGAGTGATAAAAGTGAAACTACTTATTTTATACTTTACAAATTCCATCAGAAGCCCAGAATGGCAAGGTTCTATTTCAGCTCAGAGAATGGTTTGAATAACCTGCAGTGTAAGGTCCTTCCGTTTTTTTTTAAATTTATTTTTTATTAGACATATTCTTTATTTACATTTCAAATGTTATCCCCTTTCCTAGGTTCCCCTCCGAAAAACAAACCCTATTCCCTCCCCCATCCCCCTGCTCACCAACCCACCCTCTTCCAATTCCTGGCCCTGGTATTCCCACACTGGGGCATAGAACCTTCACATGACCAAGGGCCTCTCTTCCCACTGATGACCAACAAGGCCATCCTCTACCACATACGTAGCTAGAGCCATGAGTCCCACCATGTGTACTCTTTGGTTGGTGGTTTAGTCCACGGGAGCTCTGAGGGTACTGGTTAGTTCATATTGTTGTTCCTCTTAAGGGGCTACAAACCGCTTCAGCTCATTGGATCCTTTCTCTAGCTCCTTCATTGGGGACCCTGTTCTCAGTCCAATGGATGGCTGTGAACCTCTACTTTTGTATTAGCTGGGCACTAGCAGAGCCTCTCAGGAGACAGCTATGTCAGGCTGCTGTCAGCCAGTACTTGCTGGCATCCATAATAGTGTCTGGGTTTGGTGATTTAATATGGGAAGGATTCCCAGATGGAGCAGTTTCTGGATTGTCCTTTCTTCAGTCTCTGCTTCATAGTTTGTCTCTGCAACTCCTTCCTTGGGTATTTTGTTCCCCTTCTACGAAGGATTGAAGTATACACACTTTGGTCTTCTTTCTTCTTGATTTTCTTGTGGTTTGTGGATTGTATCTTGCGTATTTCCAGCTTCTGGACTAATACCCACTTCTCAGTGAGTGCATACCATGCATGTTCTTTTGGGATTGGGTTACCTCACTCAGGATGATTATTCTCCAGATCCATCCATTTCCATAAGAATTTCATAAATTCACTGTTTTTAATAGCTGAATAGTACTCCATTGTGTAGATATACCACATTTTCTCTATTCATTCCTCTGTTGAGGAACATCTGGATTCTTTCCATCTTCTAGCCATTATAAATAAGGCTGCTATGAGCATAGTGGAGCATGTGTCCTTATTACATATTGGAGCATCTTCTGGGTATATGCCCAGAAGTGTTAAATCTGGGCCCTCAGGTAGTACTATGTCCAATTTCCTGAGGAACTACCAAACTGAATTCCAGAGTGGTTGTACCAGCTTGCAGTCCTACCAGCAATGGAGGAGTGTTTCTCTTTCTCCACATCCTTGCCAGCATCTGCTGTCACCTGAGTTTTTGATCTTAGCCATTCTGGTGTGAGGTGGAATCTCAGAGTTGTTCTGATTGGCATTTCCCTCATGACTAAGGATGCTGAAGCACATTTCTTAAGGTGCTTCTCAGCCATTCAGTATTCCTCTGTTGGGAATTCTTTGTTTAGCTCTGTATCCCATTTTTAATAGGGTTATTTGGTTCTTTGGAGTCTAACTTCTTTGCATATATTGGATATTAGTCCTCTATCAGATATAGAGTTGGTAAAGATCTTTTTCCCGATCTGTTAGTTGCTGTTTTATCCTATTGACAGTGTCCTTTGCCTTACAGAAGCTATGCAACTTTATGAGGTCCCATTTGTCAATTCTTGATCTTAGAGTATAAGGTATTTGTGTTCTGTTCAGGAAATTTTCCCCTGTGCCCATGTGCTCTAGGCTCTTCCCCATTTTCTTTGCTATTAGTTTCAGTGTATCAGGTTTGATATGGAGGTCACTGATCCACTTGGACTTGAGCTTTGTACAAGGAGATAGGAATGGATTGATTTACATTCTTCTACATGCTAACTGCTTAGTTGAGTCAGCACCATTTGTTGAAAATGCTGTCTTTTTTCCACTGGGTGGTTTTAGCTCCTTTGTCAAAGATCAAATCACAATAGATGTGTGTGTTCCTTTCTGGGTCTTCAATTCTATTCCATTGATCCACATGCCTGTCACTGTACCAATACCATGCAATTTTTATCACAATTGCTCTGTAGTACAGCTTAAGGTCAGAGATGGTGATTCCACCAGAAGTTCTTTTATTGTTGAGAATAGTTTTCGCTATCCTAGGTTTTTTGCTATTCAAGATGAATTTGCAAATTACTCTTTCCAAGTCTGTGAAGAATTGAGTTGGAATTTTGATAGGAATTACATTGAATCTGTAGATTGCTTTTGGCATTTTTACTATATTAATCCTGCCAATCCTTGAGCATGGGAGATCTTTCCATCTTCTGAGATCTTCTTCGATTTTTTTCTTCAGAGACTTTCTTAGTTGGGTAATCCAGAGTCTCACAGATCATCTGGATCTTCTTCCCTCTGCCACTTGCATTTGTCCTTCCCCCACCTCATTAATGTAAATTTATTTATTAATTTTACAAGCTCATCACAGCCCCCCTCCTTTCTCTCTTCTAAGCTCCATCCTCAAACCCATTCTCCCATTCTCCTGTCCCCTTTTCCTCAAAGGAGTAACTCCCTAGGGTATCAACCTACCCTGGTGAATAAAATCACAGCAGGACTAAACACATCCTCTCTCACTGAGGCCAACAAGGTAGTCCAGCTAGGGCAAAGGAATGCAAAGGCAAGCAAGAGAGTCAGAAATAACTACCACTCCAATTGTTAGGAGACACTTGAGAAGACCAAGCTGCAAATCTGCTAGGTCCAGCCCATGCATGCTGTTTGGTTGGTGGCTCATTCTCTATGAGCCCCCACGAACATTCTTGGGTTCTTCTCCACAATTTGCATCATGTTTATTTTAAATCCTATATTTTGCCTGACCTTGTTATGTCTGCATGCTGTTTAGCTATTAGTCATTTTTAATGTGTGTGAGTTGAATACTTAGACTACCAGAGTTTGGGTGGAGTTACCTAGATTTAGTAGTTGGTAGCAAGGTCCAGTGTTTAGCACTCTGCAATTGGATCTCTGCTTGTTCAAGGCATGTTTGAGAAAGTGAACATTTTATTTTATTTTTCTTAGAAACACTACATAACTTGTTTTTATTCCTAAAGTATAAATGGAGGAATTGTTCTATTTTGATACAAAAAACTATGCATGCTTCTTGATAAATACTTTATAGATAGATATTCTTTTCAACAGCTCTATTATGATTTGGCTTGCCCTTCCCTTTTGAAGGACACTGTTATTTTTCCTTTTAAACCTTTAGAATATAGTTCTTTGAGAGACATTATTTTACTCAGTGTTATTTTATACTCAGGGAAGATGACTAGAAGTGTTCAGCCTTGCCAGGCCTCTCTTGAGTGAGGCCATGAACAACCATTTAGTGTTATGACTTCTTCATAACTCTAACAAATCGGGGCATTAACATTTGAAAACTGCTTCCCAAGTGAATATGTTTATGAGGAATACTTGGTTTTCTTTTTCGATAACTAAGCATAAGCAATAAACTTTAGCTATAACTGTTTTTGTTTGTAAGTATGTTTATATCCCTTGTTAATTTGTTTTTTAATTGATATACTTTTTTTTCTTTACACTTAAAAAATTCACCTTGTTAATTTACATTGTTTATTATTTGGTTTTCATTCTCAAATGTATTGTGTAATTGAAAATTTCAAAACAGCAAACAAATATATCAAAACTTTAATTATCATACAATTTTTAATTTTTCATTAAAAAGTGGGGCAGACAGCCGGGCAGTGATGGCACAAGCCTTTAATCCCAGCCCTTGGGAGGCAGAGGCAGGTGATGATTTCTGATTTCGAGGCCAGCCTGGTCTAGTGAGTTCTAGGACAGCCAGGGCTACACAGACAAACCTTGTCTCAAAAAAAAAAAAAAAAAAAAGAGAAAAAAAAGTGGGCAGACAGACAGGACAATAGACAGACTCACGATATAGGCTAATACATGTGAAATAAGGCTTAAATTGACTATACTGTAGTTTCTGTATTGAAATAATGGGAATCCTCCTGTATCAATCATCCATAATAGTGAGATTACAGGCAACGGCCACACAACTGCGTTTCTGTTAATGAAGAGATATTTAAAATGGTGTTGTGATCGTCCGGTGATCTGCTAAACACAAGTGTCCTGAACTCAAATCCTCTGTGTCCTCCGTCATAACACAGCATTTCCTAGGCTTTACCCAAATTTATTTTCTGGTAACCATGTGTACTCCTTTATTTTAAGACATTCTGTGTAGCAATTATTTGTGTAACTATGGTTCAGCTATTATTTCTCATTTTCTAATATCTCTTTATAGAGCATTTCTTCTTTTTCTTATTTATTTTTTTATTTATTGGTTATTTTATTTATTTACATTTCAAATGTCCTCCTTCTTGTTATGCCATTTCTCCCTCCTCCCTGCTTCTGTGAGGGTGCTCCCCACCCACCCACTCACTCCTGCTTCACTGCCCTAGTATTCCCCTATGTTGGGGCATGGAGCCTCCACAGGACCAAGGACGTCCCCTCCCATTGATGCCACATAAGGCAGTCCTCTGCTACACATCTAGCTGGAGCCATGGGTCTCTCTATGTGTACTCTTTGGTTGGTGGTTTAGTCCCTGGGAGTTCTGAGGAGTCTGGTTGGTTGATATTGTTGTTCTTCCTATGGGGTTGCAAACCTCTTCAGCTCCTTCAGTCCTTCCCTTAACTACTCCATTAGGGTCCGCATGCTCAGTCTGATGTTTGGCTGTGAGCATCCACCTCTGGATTGGTCAGGTTCTGGCAGAGCCTCTCAGGGGACAGCTATAGCAGGCTCCTGTCAGCACGCACTTCTTGGCATCAGTGTCTTGGTTTGGTGTCTGCAGATAGGATGGATCCCTAGGTGGGGAAGTCTCTGGATGGTGTTTCGTTCAGTTTCTGCTCCACTTTTTGTCCCTACCATTTCTTTTAGACAGGAGCAATTCTGGGCTAATATTTTTGAGATGGGTCGGTGGCCCCATCCCTCAACCAGGGGCAATATCTAACCTCTCTATATGTTCTCTACAGATTCTCTCTCCCCTTTGTTGAGTATTTAAGCTAATGCCATCCCTCTCAGGTCCTGGGAGCCTCTTGCTTTCCTGGCATCTGGGAGTTTCTGGTGGCTACCTCCAGTTCCTCAACCCTGACTGTTACACCCCTCAGTTCTTCTCTCTGTAATCCTCTGTACTTCTCCCCTATCTCCTCCCACACCTGATCCAACCCCCCATTTCCCTCCCCTTCCTCTCCCTCTCCAAGTCCCTCCCTCTCTCTACCACCCAAGATTCTTTTGCTCCTCCTTCCAAGTAGGACTGAAGCATCCACACTTTGGTCCTTTGGTCTTCCTTCTTCTTGAGCTTCACGTGGTCTGTGAGTTGTATTGTGGGTATCCCGAGCTTTGGGACTAATATCCACTTATTAGTGAGAGTATACCATATGTGTTCTTTTGTGACTGGGTTACCTCACTCAGGATGATATTTTCTAGTTCCATCTATTTATGTAAGAATTTCATCAAGTCATTGTTTTTAATGGATGAGTAATATTCCATTTTGTAAATGTACCACATTTTCTGTATTCATTCCTCTGTTGAGGGACATCTGGGTTCTTTCCACCTTCTGACTATTATAAATAAGGCTGCTATGAACATAATGGAGTATGTGTCCTTGTTATATGTTAGAGCATCTTTGGAGTATATGCCCAGGAGTGGTATAGCTGGGCTCTCAGGTGATACTATGTTCAATTTTTTGAGGCGCTGCCAGGCTGATATCCAGAGTGGTTGTACCAGTTTGCAATCCCACCAACAATGGATGAGTGTTCCTCTTTCTTCACATCCTGGTAAGCATTTGCTGTCACCTGAGGTTTTGATCTTAGCTATTCTTACTAGTGTGAGGTAGAATCTCTGTTTGTCTTCACTTATGCGTTCTGTCAGATTAACATATGCAATGTTTTCCCTCCCTGGATTTGACTGTTCCAAAGAATGGTTCTATGAATATTTCCTAATATGGATTTACATCGAGTATCTTTAAAGTGTATATTCTGGAGTACTACCTTTGACCTGTATTCTTTGCTTGTATCTAATCTCTACACATCGCCAATCACCTTTCTAGATTTTTAACTGTTTTCCTGTCACGAGTATATATCTATCACTTTCCCTAAGTCCAGATCTGTAATCACTTATCGTATTTTTAGACAGCTTTTAATTTGTTGTATTTTATTAGTGTTTATGTTATGTAGTATTTTATTATTAGTGTTTCTTTAATAATAATGTTCATCTTCCTGAAACTTGCCAATCATGTTACCAATTGCTTCTCTAGAACATCTAGTTCTTTTTTTCTTTTTCTTCAGATCTCTTTATCCTTAAATCTACAGCAGGTGTGAAGAGCTCATCAGTTTCACAAACTCTCTCAGGCTTATCATTAGATGTCCTGAAACTCACATTTTCCGTGAAAACGTAATAGATTTGAAATATACTCAATTATTAGTCCTATGATATATTAGATAATGAATATTAGAAAATATTAGATATATTAAGGTTATATATTATATATTATATAGGATATATATCTTATATATGATATATTAAGGTAATAAACATTGGGATAGATGGAGATAAAACTTTGGGTAATGATTAATACTAGCTCAAAGATGATATTTGAGCAAAGGACTTGGAGGAAGAAATGGAGCTATCATGCCATTATCAATGTGAAATTCTTTGCATGAAGAAAAATTATGAACAAGGTTAAAACTGAGAATGTCTGATGAGCATTGGAGGAAGGCAAGGTTGTCAGTATAGTCAGATTAAAGAATTGGAAGCAAACAGTGCAGGTTGCACAAATCAAAGATGAAATGGAAGGTAGAGTCTAGGTCCTAGGGGGCACGTCCCATTACCAGTCAATGCCATAGTAAATTCTCCCAAAGATACCATGTCCTATATCCCAAAATATGAATAAACTGCTTAAATATCTTAAAGAGATTATGGAGATGTGATTAAATTAAAACTCTTGATGTGAAGTGATTAACCTGGATTACTGAGTAAATTCTGGTGTAATTACATGGATCCCTGTAGGAAGGGCTCTAGGGTGTCAACCTTAACTAAAGAGAGACACGATTATAGAGCCAGAGGTTATAATGATATACTCTGAAATTAGACAAAGCAGTCACAAGTCAAGGGATGCACACCACAGTAAGTTCCAGGGAAGTGTTTCATATGACATTTCCTACCAATGTTTAATTTTGCGTATCTAACTTACAGAAATAAATTTAATTTGTGTTACTTTGGCTCATTGATTGTAATGATTGTCTATCATAGCAGGTAATAGATATCATTTTTTTCTGTGAATTCTGATTTATTTTCCTCTTTGCCAAATTGTAGAATAATATAGAACCATAATATAAGGCTAGACTATATTAATTTGACTTTAAAACTTTCCACTTGACTTGTGATTTTAAGATAAATACAAAGAGAGTTTTAGTATATGGACATTTTCATCAGGGAGAATTATTATGGACAGTTGCAGGATATGATTGTTATTATGTTCTATTACATAAGACAGCCCCAATATGTAGATATAACCTATGAAGTCAGCTGAGAACACAGAAGTCAACTTGTGCTAATATATCCAAAACATGGGACAAGATTACAATAAGTGTAATGAGAAAAGAGGAATTATGTCTGCTTTCAAGCTCATACACAAATTAAAGTGTGTGTGTGTGTGTGTGTGTGTGTGTGTGTGTGTGTGTGTTTGTGTGCACGCATGTGTGTGGCACATACTTGTTTATACTTTAGCATGTGTTCAATGATGGTATGAATGGTGTCAAGAAATGATAAAAATAAGAATCTGTATTCATTTAGCTAGAGGAGAATCAAAAGCCAGTGTTTTGTTTTTTGTTTGCATAGTAATCGTGGTATTGATCTAGGTATGTAATCTAAAGGTAGCCTTGAATTCCAGCTCCTCCTGCCTCTGGAGTACTGGCATTAGAGGTCTGTGCTACTACATCATCTCTAGAGTATTTTAGAAGACAAATATCAATACTGTGTGGTGTAGAGATTTGTCAAACACTGATGCTAAGTCAAGTACAACAAATATGGTCATTGTGGCTCTAATATCAAAGTATGGTACATAGGCAATTCTGATTACAGTGAATTTAAAATGGAATGTAGAAAGAGGATAGCAGACAAAGGGACTTAAGAGTTTTGGTTGTTGGGTATTTGTTTTGTTTTGGTTTTGGTTTTTGGTTTTTTGGTTTTTTTGGTTTGTTTTTCTGGTGATGAGTAAACACAGGCAGTTGAGAAATTCTGCCAGGAAGCCTTGCTGGAACAGTCAAAGGAGACACTATATGTTTGTCTTTCTTCTGAGAAGATTTCAGTGTAGTAAAGTATTGAATAGATGATAAATATAATTCTCATTTTCCTTTATTTTAAACAAAATATTTGCTGTCCTATCATTAATTATGAAGTTCAATTGTCTGTCTGTCTCTAATGAGACAGGATCTCTCCATATAACCACGGCTGTCCAGGAATTAACCATGTAAAGACATTTCTTTTTTTTGCTCCCAACTGCTGGGAATAAAGGCATGAACTCCCACACATGATAACTATAAAATTTTGAACACTGCTTTAAGATCTATTTCATCAGTGTAAGGAGTTACCTTTTAATTCTAGTATGTTTTGCTCATTTGCTCATAAACAACTGATTTATTCCCTAGTGCATTTCATGCATCTTTTGAGATGTTTCTGATTCCTTTGTTGAATTACCTTAAAATTTAATTAAATAATAGGTCTTATTTGATATCTTATTAAAATATGTACATTGAGAATGATATATCTTCTTTCATCTTA
>JADRCD010125174.1:2736-13122 GCA_019843815.1 Montemys delectorum
TGAGTACAAAGATTCAACCAACATTATTAAATACTTACCCCATTGGTTTAGTGGTAGTGTTCCCATAGCTGGCAGGAGTTGAGGCCATCTTGGCAAAAGCCCTATGAAATAAGGGGATTTATATTTACAAGTGGACAGTTATCATTTAGTATGTTGGCAATAAAAGAGTTGCTGTCTGACTTCAAAGATGCACTAACTTTTTAAAAAAAAATTTTTTTAACTAATTACATTATAGTTAACCTCAAACCCTGAGATTCCCTAATGCACACCACACAGGGCTGGTCGCTTAGTGGCAGGACCCTGGAGCAGGTCAGGGCCTAGGGTTCCAACAGCAACACTGCAGAAACAAGCAGAAACCAGAAGTGCAGCCCCGATGGGAGGGTTCTCCTCTTCCTATATGGTCACTAACAATAGGACTCAGGCAGAGACTTGCACACACAGGACAATAAGCATGCACCAACTAAAGCTTAGCTCAGTGCCGGCCACAGCACATACTCCCTTGCCCCCTGACAGACCTCTGCTCAAACTGTCCTTTGGGGACTTCAAACTCGCCACCCTTCTTAACACCAGAAGAAATGCCACATCTCCTCTAAGGACTCAGCTCAGAGCCACTTCCTTTACCATGAGTCTTTTCAGTCACTACCCAGTGAAGTTTTCCCTTCAATTATATTACAAACCATGCAGTTTTATATGTAATTGTATATAGTCATGTATTTTATGAATTTTAGGAACATTTAGAGTCTCTTTAAACTGTAATTATTAAAAATTGGGGGAAAAGATAATGCTTCAGTATGTTTCAAAAAATACCTTCCTCTAAAATGTTTTTACAGTTCTTTACACAGTTCTGGAATACAGAATGTTCCCAGAGGCTCCCAGTACTCTGACGTAGTCAACTGCCAGGATGCTGATGCCTGCTTTTCCCATTACAGATGTGTGCAGAAAATGCAACACAGATGACTAAAATGAGAGTCAGCATCCTTATGTACCCCGGTCCATTACACACTATTAGCATGCCACAGACATTGTGTCAACCGCATTTTTTCATGACTTTTTAGCTACTTCATATGTGTTTTACAAGAGGAAAGGTGAGCAGAAGTGAAAAAAATAGGGATCATTAACAACGAAGTAGTTGAAATGCCAAAAATATTCAGCTTCTGTCCTGACAAGAATCAAGTATCAAGAGAGGAAACCCCAAAGTAAACCCCAAATTTCCAGTTTTGTTGCAAAATGAGGTTATAAACAAAGCCTGATTTACCTCAGGGAACTGAACTAATGTCTTCAGTAGAGCTGGCTTTTGTACTAGAGACTACACAGACAGTGGAGGAGAATGGACGAAGCAGCTCTGTATGGCTGAGTACTGTTGACAAAGCTTCCCCAGCTTTGCGGAGACACTGCTCTAACTAACAGTGGGACTAGAGGACAAAACACTGCAACGCTGATTCCGGTAATAATGCCTACTTACTCTCCAGATAGGGAAATTATGTAGCCCAGGCTAGCCACACTTAAGATCTGCCTCAGTATCCTAAATCCTGGGCTAACAGGCTGTACCATGATTACTGGAATAAGTAAAATTTTCCTTCTTTTTTAGGTATGGGGAGCTGAGAGTATTTATCAAATAAATCAACCAAGTGTCATAAACAACTTTCCCCCTCTTAACATAGTAACACGAATGTTGCCAATGCCATTAAGTCTTCAATCTTCTTTAATCATCCAGCTGGATTCTATCTTACAAAAATACCACAGTTTTAGCAAGGATGGACAGATGGAGATGGTCTTGCTCTGTAGCCCAAGCTGTTATTGACCTGTGATGGACCCTCCTACCTCATCCTCAAGCTCTGTGATACCAGGAGTGTACCACTGCACAGGGCTAAGCTCCACCATTTCCCTGCCCAGTTTACTGCTGGGCACTTAGGCTGATTTTCACTGTTGTACTTTTATGGCTTAGTAACTTCTTTGGATAAATCCTTAAAAGGAGTAGAAGGTCAAAACCTTTTATGGCATTCTGGAAAATTATTGAAATTGACATTCCTTCTAAGAGACTATAAATGCACCAATTAATTTGCCATTTCCTTGGAACAAAGGTCTTAAGAATTGGTATTGTTCTTGCTGATAGTTGACAGTTTTGAGACATTTGATCCAGAAGATTTCAGTCTCCAATTTTCTAATGCATCAAAAAAGAAAATGCCAAGTTTTTCCCAGTTAAAAGATGTCTCTATTTTATGTAGCTTTAAGTTGTGAATAAGGTGGGCTAGATTAGGAACTGCTGTGCGCTTGGCCATAAAAATTCTCCATGACATTATTCAGCCTTCTTAGGAGCATTCCTACTTTCTTAGGAACAAAATTTGAATTACAACCTTACCTTAAACAAAAGGAGAGTAAAAAGAAACTACAACTTACTTCCACTGTTTGATATACTGTAAAGGGCTAAGGTTGCAGCCTGCATCTGTTAAAGCCTTTTTGTATTGCTCCAAATCAACCTGCAATAAGAAAAAACTCTATGATAAAAAAAGTACTTTCACAGAAGACTGTGTTTGCTGTTATTTGATTAATCAAGTTTTTAAAATTTTTTTAAAGGTTTATTTATTTATTATGTGAAGTACACCGTAGCTGTCTTCAGACACACCAGAAGAGGGCATCAGATCTCATTATGGATGGTTGTGAGCCACCATGTGGTTGCTGGGATTTGAACTCAGGACCTTCAGAAGAGCAATCAGTGCTCTTAACCGCTGAGCCATATCTCCAGCCCGATTAATCAAGATTTTAATACAGAGCCTGAATGTAAATGCTCCATGCCAGGATGTCAGGTGGAGTGGACCTTAAGTGACTACCCGGGTGGGTATCTGGGGCAGAAAGCACACCTGATGAGAAGACAGCCCTGGAGTGGAAAGCACGGAACCCCGTCTCCTTCCCGCAGGAAGCTCATCAGTTTTTTTCCTCTCCTGCCTTTCTTCGGGACAAGCCCTAAAGAAGTGATTCAACTTGACCAAAACCCAGAAAAATCGAGGAGCGACAAGGTTTCGAGGGCCTGTGGCTCAGGCTTCTCTTCTCAGTTCCACTGGAGGGTTCAAAGTCCTTGCTGAAGAACAGCTGTCTTCCCATTTTAAAACTGTCTTCTCTTTCTTGACTATTCACTCTATCCCCTGATGAGTAAGCCTAACTGAATTTGTGTAAGTTAAGAGCCTAGCACCATAGTGACTCCGATAGAAGAGGAAGAAAGCCTCCATGTGTGCTCTTGTGACTGAGTGTGGAGTTCAGAGCCTGGAGTCAGGTGCTTCCCTGATCACTCCTCACCTTTTGAGACAGTTGGTCTCTCACTGGAGGCCATGGAGCCAGCCTGACTGCCTGGTCAGCAAGCCCCGGGATCCTAGTGCTGGGATTACTGGTAAATGGCTGTCATTTTATTTATTTGTTTGTTTGTTTATTTATTTATTTATTTATTTATTTTTAACGCATGGATGCTAGGGACCACACAAGCAAGCACTTTATGAACCAAGTTATCTCCCTAGGCCTGCTGAGGGAAACACTTTTAAGTTAATCATCAACTAGAGATTTTAACTCCTTTGTATTTTCAGGATGATTAAGATGATACTGGTCATCATGATTTAAACCTCTTAATGGAGGCTGGAGAGACGACTCAGGGGTTAAGAGCACTGACTGCTCTTCCAGAGGTCCTGAGTTCAATTCCCAGCAACCACTTGGTGGCCCACAACCATCTGTAATGGGATCCGATGACCTCTTCTGGTGAGGATGGCAAAGGTGTACTCACATACATAAAATAAATAAAATCTTAAAAAAAAAAAAACTTCTTAATGATCACCAAAGTTTATAAAAACCTTTACTAAAAATAAGGTAGTTAAATTAAGGCAATACTAAGTTTTAAAAGAATATGTTCTTACAATATTATAGATAGGACATGGGAGACTAAGAAACAGGCAGATCTTCACTGATAAGAAAGCTTTTCTAGTAAAGAAGAACCATGCTTTTTTCCTGCATAAGTTATAAGAAAAGTTAAGTGATGAATATAGTCCACAGCAGAGTAAAAGAGCCCTAAGTGAACAGTGATTTAACATGTTAATAATTTTTGACCAGTGGAAGCTTTACAACTTATCAAACAATAGTAAAAAAACAACTGGTATTAACTGGTATCAACAGCACCTTGGAGGCTTTTTTGCTTGCTGCCTACTATCTAAAGCTATACTTGGTTAATATAAGGAAGTCTGTGGTTTCCACTCCACTTCCTTACAAAACAGCATACGGGGTATATTCTGGAACAGTCTCTGGTTTTAAAACAAAAAAGATAAGACCAATCTTCTGAAAAGTACAGCATACTGGGTTAATTTAATTTAGGATAGCTAGTTTCAAAAGTAAGAATTTTGACACGAGGTCAGTTCATACTTCCACACCATGGTCAGGTTCCCAAGTGCTGACACACACAAATACTGGTATAAACTGCAGTTAATAGAATCTGCCTTAACTGTTCCAGTTGTTTTGTTCATCACATATTTAGTGATCTTTTACTTCTTGTTTTGAAAGTCTAGCTGATAACTGGAGATAAGCACCCTTCCCCTGAGTGTCAGTTTCCATACCTCAGATGGTGCCTGCTGCGCACTTATGTAATAGATGAGAAACAGCCTCATTTTGTCTTCCGGAGTCCCTGCTACAAGAGAAGGGGAAGGGGGAAAAAGACTTATAATTGTGATTACTGAGCACTATGATTAACACTTAGAAGAACCTTAAAATTCAAGGCATGTATAAGTGTGACAGGATGCCATGTGGCTCTTGCTCAGGTGATCTGAAGGAGGAACAAAACCACAGCTGCATGCACAGGGGATATGAGATGTGGGTTAGAGGAGTGACTACAGAAACACCTCATCTCCCAACTGTGAAGATTACCCTCAGGCGTGAACCAAAAAGGGAAGGACAGACACAGGCAGGTGTGCAGCTAAGCAGCACATCTTCAGATGGCAAGGAATGAACACAGGACTGTCCAAGGCAGAGGCATCATCTCTAGGTGTCAGGTTATAAGATCTGCTAGCTAAATGACATCAAGAGCTGAGATAAAAGTCTCATTTCCTAAGCCCAGCTGCCCCCTCTGTGGAGTTTTTACTACAAGATTGGTGAAAACCATACTTTTATATTAAAAACATAAAATGGAGTATATTTACCTCAAAATTTTAAAGCAAAGCTAAAGTTTCAAAGAAATTCCCCATTACCTTAGGAGTTTTCCAAGTGATTACTAATATAACAAACTCAAGGCCCAGATTTTCCAGAGCAACTCAATCATCTCTCTTCTTCCACAGAGTGCACTTTGGCAGAGAAGTGATAAAGAAGTGGCCTCAGTAACCTAGCATATCTCACTCGAAAGTGCGTCCTAGGATGTAAAGACTTACAACTATCACGTTGTACTTCATCAGGAAAAAACCTAAGAGCTGGTCATACTGAAGTATGCTTGTACTCTCAGCACTAAGACGACCAGAGAAAGGAGGATTCCAAGTTCAAGGCCAGCCTGGGCTAAACATAAGTTCCAGACCTAATGGACTATATAGTGAGATTCTATCTCAAAAACCAACTAATCAACAAAACAAAACAAGCAAAAGAGATACAAGTGCATCATTACAAAAGATAATAGTAAAACTAGATTTAAAAAGAAAGTGACAGCTGATGAAGCGCAGAGCTTCATGGGATTCAGAATCCAGATACCCCTCGATTTATCTTCATTTCCCAAATATGAAAGCTCAGTGGCAGTTCTGTCAAGCTCTTGGCATTTCATTACTGGTAATGCTGAGTGAGATTACCTAATGAGGTATTTACTTTGGCTCTTACTGTAACATTCCTATTTCTCTCTTTATAGTGAACACGTATTTGTAGAGAAATACTAGTGTTCAAGTACGAAATGTCTCACACAGGCTCATGTATGAGGACCCTTGGCAGCCAGCAGCTAGGCCTTGGGAAGTGACTGCTCCCTAAGAGTTCTGAGCCACCGACTCACAAGATGATGACACTAGTAGCAATGACAGGACTTAGGAGGTGGGTCTAACTGGCAGCAGGAGATCACTGGCCACGTGCTGTCTCCCCGATCTTCTAGCGTGGTGGTCATGATGTCAGCTGTTTGCTCTACCACGATTTTCAGTATCACCTTAGAGCAGTAGGACCAGACAACTGTGGACCAAGACTTCTAAAATCTTTCCTTCTTTTAAACAGTTTCAGGCATTTGTCACAGTGATGAAGTCTCATTAAAAGAGGCAGTGCTCTGAAATCATGTAAACATTCTATCAAATTTCCACTATCTCACCTATTTTGTCTATTCAGAATCATGGCTTCCTTTTTATCCCATGGGCGCTAACCCATGATTTATTATTATATTTTTATTTTGATGGTCAGATGGTCATGATTTGGAGCCTTTCACACTGACTGCTAGGTCTTTTTGACTTTTTCGTTGTTGTTGTTACTTGTTTTCTAGCACAACTAATGTTCTAATCTCATTTGTTTTTTAAAAATTTCAATTATTTACCCTATACCCTATTATTTATCAGCTCCTTCTGTGCTTAGTTCTAGTGGAAAATGCTATTTGTAGCTAGAATCTAATGGGGGTCTGGGGTACAGCTGCTCCCAGACCCAACTGGCAAGTCGCAGGGTTCCCCTGCCCCTGGGTTTCTTCCTTCCAGTACTAGGAGAACAGGCATAGAGTATAGCACCAAGCTGGTCAGGTCTTCCTGTTTGCACAACAAGCGCTCCATCCAGCGAGCCATGTCCCCACTGCAGTTTGTGAAGCACTCCACACTGTTTTTAAAGTGTACTCCTGAACACTTAAAGTAGAATTCATTCTTAGTTACATTCCCTATATACTCTCTGGATAAACCACAGTGAGGGAGAAACAATGTCACTCATTCAAATCTTCCCGAGAGAGTGGGAACTGACAGCCATATAGATTACATTAAAGAAATGAATATAAAGTATTTAAACACACTATCAAAGGAAAAAAGAAATAATTTTTCCATTTTTAAGAACTGCTATGTTGAAAATTTTTCAGCATAAAATAGATCTGTTAATGCAAGAATTACTGACTAATACAGTAATTCTATTTAAATTCTGTCTAGACTGAAACACTAGATTCATCCCTATAAATATTCCCAGGTTTACAGCACATACCATCAGGGTCGGATATGACATCTAGGAGAGACTTATCCAGAGTAGTCTTGCTCATTATTTTTTCTTCATATTCAAAATATACGTCCAGTTTTCTTGCCTGTTTCAAAATAAACACTAGGTAAAAATACAGTAAGGAATAAAATATAGTTAAGAGTCTCTTGCTAACAAATTTCTATTTTTTAATCATTAAATTTATAACCAAATATTTATTTACAGAGAGTTGAGTTTCTTACTTTTGCTTTTTGGTGGTAAAAGTAGCCTTTAGTGGCTGAGTCATCTCTCCAGCCCTCGTTTATTACTTTGGTCACATCAGAATGATCTGAGCGGCCAACAGACTGAAACAGGACCAGGTGGCCACGCTGTGCTTACTTTTGTGGCGTGTGGGTCTACACAGTTCACTTAACCGGACAGAGAGTTATCCAAGTCATGTTATTTCTAGACTCGTTCAAACAAGCAAGATCCCTTATTTTCATGTCTTTGTTTGTATTTTGCTTTTGAACTGAGTTCGAAGTGATTTGGGGACACAGAGTCAGCTGCTTTCATTTGGAGCATACCAGGGCACAACAGAATAGAATCTGAATAGTAAGTCGACCAAGGAATGGATTTCGTGTACGAGTAACAGGAAGCCAGAACAGTCTTTTCAACCCACTACTGTACAGTGGAACACAGGCCACAGTTTGGATTTTCGGTTTCTATGAGACTTTCAGTCTCACTAGCTGACCATCTTGTTTGTAAACATGTAACAGTTTGTAAACAGTTTGTAAACTGTTCTCTCAAACAAGAGAAGTCAAGCAGAAATAAGAATGTGTATCTTCAACTTCTGTTACCTAACTTCTGTTAGGGGCCCTACTGAAAACCTGTTATTATTGTTGAAAGAACAGGTAATCTTTCTACCTTAGTTACTCCAAATCCTTGGTTTAAGAATAACTAGAAGGCTATAACCTAGACCACACTACCTTAATGGAACTGCTCTCATTAAATTATATTTTAATGTCATATCCTTGGCCACTAAAGCTGCCACACAAAACGGCCACATGATATCCATAAGTGTGAATAACATTAAATACTACATTCTTATATTAGATACTCTAGATTAAGACACAGTATCAGCAATATATATGTACACATACATATATATTAATTACATGCACACACTACACACACACACAAATTTAAAGAGTTTTACTATGTACATGTAGTTTTTGCTGGCCTAGAATGGTTATGTAGACAAGGCTGGCTTCAAGCTCTCTGAAACCCACCTGTCTCTGCCTCTCTAGTGCTGAGATTAAAGGCATGCAACTACCATGCTGGCCAACCAGTCCTTTTATAATATGATCTTTGTAAAATAATGCTTTTCTTAAAAGGTTTAGAAAATATCATCCTGAGTGAGGTAACTCAGACCCAAAGGGCATGCATGGTATGTACTCACTAATAAGTGGATGTTAGCAAAAAAAAAAAAAAAAGTACAGAATACTCAAGATACACTCCACAGAACTCAAAAAGGTCAACAAGCTGAAGTGCCCAAGTGAGGACACCTCAGTCCCACTTGGGAGGGAGAAGAAAGCAATCACAAGTGGGGAAGGAGGGAGGGACCTGGGAGGGAAAGTGGATGGGGGGATGGTGAGGGGGGTAGGAGGGAAACTGATCTGGTATTGGGTGAGGGAAAAAGACTGAAGCCCCGAGGGCCAGTAGAAAGAATGGAAACAGGCAACCTTGGGAGATAGGAGGTTGTGGGGACCCTCCAGAATGCACCAGAGACCTGGGAGGTGAGAGACTCTCAGGAATCAATGGGAGGGACCTTAGATGAAATGCCCAAGAGTAAGGAGAGGGAACTTATAGAGCATACCTCAAGCAGAAAGACAGGCTATCAAGTGAGGGAGGGGGTTATCATCCCACAGTCGAAACTCTGACCCATAATTGTTCCTATCTGAAAGAATTACAGGGATGGGAATGGAGGGGAGCCTGAGGAAAAGAAGGTCCAGCTCAAGGGGAGGTCCCAAGGCCTGACACTATTACTGAGGCTATGGAGTGCTCACAAAAAGGGACCTATCATGACTGCCCTCTGAAAGACCCAACAAGCAGCTGTAAGAGTCAGATGCAGATATTTGCACCCAACCAATGGACAGAAGCAGCTGATCCCTGTGGTTGAATTAGGGAAGGCTGAAAGAAGCTGAGGAGAAGGGCGATACTATAGGAGGACCAGCAGTCTCAATTAATCTGGACCCCTGAGATCTCTCAAACACTGGACCACCAAACATACAGCATACACCAGCTGATCTGAGGCCCCCAACACATATACAGTAGAGGACTGCTGGGTCTGTGTTCATTCAGAGATGATGCACCTAACCTTCAAGAGACTGGAGGCCTTAGGGAGTTTATAGGTCAGGTGGGAAGAGGAGTGGGGACATCCACATGGTGACAGGGGGATGAGGAGGAGGTATAGGATGTGGAGGGGGGAATAAAATATAGAATGTAAAAAATTAAATAAAAAAATTTAAAAGGTTTAGAAAACTTTTCTGATAGGAATTTTATCCAAACAATTGAATCAACCTCTACTTAAAAATACTGGTGGCCAAAAAAATTTAGACATATGCAAACTATAAATATTTAGAAAGTATTTTGAGTTTTTAAGTGTGTGTGCCCTTATTATGGGTGACAGTGCAGGTGTGTGGCTGTGCCATGGGTGGATGGGGGCGGTCAGAGGATGATCTCTAGTGTTGGTCCTCAGTTCTCTTTCACCAGGAAAGATGACTTGCGACCTTCTGAGGATTCCCTTGTCCTCACCTCCCATCTCAAGCACTGAGGTCACGGGTACATGAGACTGCACATGGCTTTAAATGAATTATGGGGGTCGGATTTCAAGTTCCTATGCTTGAATGTGATTTCCCTCTGAGCCATCTCTCCCAGCATCTACTTGGAGTTTCTAATCTCTTTAGTATGATTTCCCTAAGAATTTCATAAATTCATCATTTTTAATAGTAGAGTAGTACTCCATTGTGTAAGTGTACCACATTTTCTGTGTCCATTCCTCTGTTGAGGGACATCTGGGTTGTGTCCAGCTTCTGGCTATTATAAATAAGGCTATTATAAATATTTCACTATTATGAACATAGTGGAGCATGTGTCCTAATTACATGTTGGAGCATCTTCTGGATATATGCCCAGGAGTGGTATTGCTTTGTACTTGAAGTCCTAGCCAGAGCAATTAGACAACAAAAGGAGATCAAAGGGATATGA
>JADRCD010125183.1:0-19501 GCA_019843815.1 Montemys delectorum
GCATTGACAGCTAGTGCATGCTCAGTTCAGATCTCCTCGAATGTGATCCCAGCTCTCATTGCCTGCCACACTCTGCTGCTACTGAGTTTGGTGCAAGCTGGTGCCTCTGCATGGAGTGAACTTTCCTTCCTTCTTGCAGACTTGCTCCAGTTTATCTTCACAGCTTGTGCCTTCCTTGAATATTAACCAGGAGGACTGCAGTGAAGTCTCTCCTTAGGATCCCTGTTAGAGAACTCTCCATGGTTTTCATCTTAACTGAAAGTTAGTATTCACTGATAATGCACTCTCTCCCTCCCCACCTCTCTCTGTCTCTCCCCCCTCCCTCTCCCCTCCCCTTCCCTTCCTCTCTCTCTCTTCCCTTTCTTTCCCCTCCCTCTCCTCCCTCCCCTTCCCCCTCTCCCCCCTCTATGCCCCATTTCCCTTCCCTTTCCTTCTCTCCCTGCCCCACAGGGCTATAAGTTCCTTGAAGACAGAGACCAGACCAGGCTTGTTTTACTCTTTGTTTCTTCTTTATTCACTACTGTTGTCCTGGTAACAAGGTATTTATTTAAATGAACCTATGAATAAGGGACTTAAAGGATGGGTTTATAGCAGACCACTCCATGCCTTTGTTCTTATAGGGACAAAAAAATGTATTTCCAATAAGTGTTACTTTAAAAAAATTGTATTTTATTTTAATTAGATTTGTTCATTTTGTAGGTAAATGTTTTGCCTGCATGTGTACACATGGACTACATGCATGTTTATGCACTTGGTGCCTGTTGAGGTTAGTAGAGGCCATTGGATCCCCTGGAATATGGGTGTTCTCATACTTATATGTATTTGAGTTTGCTTATGAAGTTTCTAGAAGCACAGATCCACTGACTGAGCTCAACTAGAGAGTTTCTGGGAATGGTTCAAAGGTCTGAGGAAGCTTAATAATTTCCATTTCTCTAGAGTTTCTAGGTGATGCTGCCAATGTGTTTAGATTAGCCCATTTTGAGAAACCATATCCACAGACAGACAGAGCCTAAGAAAGCCTGGGAGAGTTGGGGCTTCTTACAATGTATCTTTGTGGGAAAAACTCTTCTAATAACCATTTTACTAGAAACTGAGTTTCATGACAGTAAACCAGGATGGTGAACTAGTGGCACACAGTTAGCTCAGAGTGAAATAGATCTCTGTGCTGCCTCCTCATTTAACCAGCAAATCCATTGGGAGAGTCAACATTCCAAGCGTTAAGAATACCTAAGGGCAACTGGGCGGTGGTGGCATATACCTTTAGTCCTAGCACTTGGGAGGCAGAGGCAGGCAGATTTCTGAGTTCAAGGCCGGCCTGGTCTACAGAGTGAGTTCCAGAACAGCCAAGGCTACACAGAGAAATCCTGTCTCGAAACCCTCCCCCCCCAAAAAAAAAAGAATACCTGAGGGCAATTGCTAAATCTACAGGGAGTCTCAAGATTCTGTGGGTTTGAGACACTGCCCTTATTGTATTTTCCACCCAGCCCTCAGGAACACAGTCCTGTAAGCAAGCTGCCGTTGTCAAGAATTTCTTCCTGAGTCACCCCAATAATGTCCATCACTGAGCAATGACATAAACCAGCTTTTTGGTACTTTACCAGCTGGGATCATCTGGAGGTGCAAGCAGCAGGTGCCAGAGTTCAGAATATCTGTATGTGAGTTTGAGATAAAATACAGACTTCAAGGGAATCAATGCTTGAGATGGATGCAAACTATCATTCCCCATCAAACAATCCCAAAGATCCAAAGGATCATCCTTTGGGTTTCTGTAGCAATTCAGTGGCAAGATTGATGTGCTTTCTGAAAGGATCCTGACACGAGCCAAAGGAACCATGATGACCTGGGTGATCTTCCCCTGCAAAGGTTTAAAGGCCACATTCATCCTGGGAAGGTAAACGGTTATTCAGGCATAGCACCAACCTTTATAGTCCATGGAGGAACTAGGACTCCAGATCCTACTTAAATCAAGTGTCAGATAAGAATACCCCTGCAAAGAGATACAGGTACAGAGATGTGCTATTTAAAAGTTCTTTCTGTCTGCTTGTCTGTCTGTTTGCCCGTTTGTATTATAGTACTGGGAGATAGAACTCATGGCCTCTAGAATGCTAAGTATGTGTATGCTATGACTGGGCTATAGCCCAGCTCAAGTTATTTCTTGTTTACCTGAAATTCAGCTTTAGTGACCCTGCTCTTCCCAGTGCAGTCCTAGGTAGGGCACATGAGCAAGTGTGCAGTTACAATTCTGATACCTTTGGACAGTAGGATTTACTTCAAAGGAACCGCAGAGCCAAGCTGCATGTGATTGAGAGAGAGCATAAAGGAGGTGGAATTGGAGGATAAGTCAGATTTGGGAATGAGGAGATGGAGGAGAGTGTTTCAAAAAGGCCAAAAAGGTAGGGAGGTTTGGCTCACAGAGTATGGACTGTGCAGTGAGGACGTGCAGGGGCGAAGGGTGGAAGGAAGCAGGACGCAGGAAGTACAGATGGTTGAGGCAGTTAGAATTAGGCAGTGCCATTAGCTCTGAGCAGACTGATGCTTCATGGCGCCTGGGCTTTATGGGAGATCAATGAGAAGTATGTTCCAGAAGTCTGCTACTCTTTCTCTGACTATGGATTGCAGCATATTGATGATTTGCATACCAATTTACCTAACTTATTATTACTAGGACTTTACAATGGGAAACGGGGTGGGGGGGCAGAGGTTGAATCAGTAAGCAGGTTCAAAGACCCTGTCTGTGAGCCATCACTATATTAGCTATTGCTTAAATTGCTACTTGCTTATGTTATGACTCCTGATGAAGTGAAGTTTGCTACTTTTAGAATCACAGTCCAACATGTTGAAAGGCCACTGATCTATATAGTAGAAGGCCAGTTGGTTTCTTTCATTTGTCCACATAACCTTCTTAGAGTTAGTTCTCCCCTTCTGACCTCAGCAGCTGCACATGATCCCAGCCTCTTCGAAGGTCATGCAGACCAGGGTGACCCAGTGACCCAAGAGGAAGTTGATATCTAAACTACAATTGAGACAGCCATCCTATGGCAGCTATTATGAGTCAGAGACTAAAGCTACCTGGAATTGTGGATCCCAGCAAGAAGGACATGGAGTCTGGTAGTCAGTGGCCCTGTTAGATAGTTGGCCTAGAGAAGCAATTAAGAAAGAAATAAGCCAATCATCCTGAGTGGAGAGCAGAACATTGCTTAACCTTCAGAGCAGCTTCTTGCAGTACCTGGCAGTTAGCAAATACCCACACTGGACACTGTGCTGAGACGGAGAGACCTTGTCACACTCAGCCCTGAATAGAGGGGGAGGGGGATTTGGGGATCTTTATCAAACTTCTCTCTTCAAGGCTCAGAGATCTATATAGATGATGAGGCAGAAACTTTGTAAGAGCCAGAGTTAGTGGTGACCATGAGGAAATAAGTGTCTTCCAGACAAAGATTGGTACACGTAAGAATTCAGAGAGATACAGACACCAAGCACAGGCTGCACAGTTTTAAACCAAACAAAACCCCAGCGTGGAGAAAGGGAAGTGGACACGAAGTCCCACACCTAAGCAAGATGTTCACAATTGATACCTGCTGGGAAAGAGAAAATCAGTTTTCTCCAACGGAGTATTACTGGGTATGTTAACCATACTCCAAGACAGCCCCCATGCTTAGGAGTAGTTTGCAAGCATAAAGTGAACTTCATGGCTCTTTGTGCAGTTTTTATTGTTTTAGCTTGGTTTTGTTGTTGTTTTGTCCTCTTGATTTTCTTTCTTTCTTTTGGGTTTATCTGTTTTGCTTCTGGCATTTTGTCGTTCTTGTTGTCTATTGTTTGTCTGCTTGGTTTGTTCACTTTTGAAAGAGAAAGAACATGAATTGAGTGAGGTTGCTGAGGAGTTGAGAAGGATCTAGAGGCATTGAAGAAGGAGAAAGAATATGATCAAAATACATTATTTAAAAAAATCTTTAAATAAAAATTATTTTTAAAAGAATGAAACACATAACATAAGAGGAATCATCAAATCCCTGAGACCCAATGAGATGAGACCGGGTGCAGCTTCTGGCAGACAGAAATAGTCCTATTGTGGCCATCGCCTCCTGTTCCAAGCCTTTAAGGCCCTGCTGATACCCTTGATGACTGAAGACTACCTATTATACCCGTGTGCTTCTGTTTCTGAGTAATCCCTACTCCTTAAGCAAGCTGGAACCGGTCCAGTTCCTCATTAACAATAAAGGAAAACTCTTTGGGTAAGAATGATGTCAGTCAGTAAACAGTATATATGACTATAAAATAACTGTAAAAATAATAATAACTATTCAACCCCTGAGTGCCCATGATGGTTATTCTTGGTTATCAACTAAGATACAAATATGGTGGGCACACCTATAAAGGATTTTTGCTTAATTTTTAGTAGGAAGATTAACTTCTAATCTAGATCTTTGAGGTAGAAAGACACATCTTTACTCCAGATCTTTTAAGCTGGAAAAAGCATGTCTTTAATCTGGATCTTGAGATCCAAAGACTTGTTTTTAATCTGAGTTACACCTTCTGCTGGAAGTCGTAAATTGCAGTGGCTCTCAACCTTCCTAATTCTGAGACACTTTAATACAATTCCTCATGTTGTAGTGACCCCAGCCACAGAATTATTCTTGTTGCTGCTTCATAGCTGTAATTTTACTTCTGTTAATAATTCAAATGTAGATATCTGTGTTTTCTGATGGCCTTAGGTGACCACCAAAGGGGTCACAATCCACAGGTTGCGAACCATTGCTCTATAAGGCAGAGAAAAAGGAAATTTTTGCTCTTTTCCTGCTTGCCCTCCTGTAGCAAGTCCATTCCTTCATTGCCATTTGAGATAAATTCTTCAAGATTCTAGTATATACTGAAGACCAGCTGAAACTATGTGTACGGAGCAACTATGGGTTCTTGGACTTTCCATTCACAGCCAGCCATTGTTAGATTAGCTGGACTGCAGCCTGTAAGTAATTCTAATAAATCCTCTTTATAAAGAGAGAAAGATTCATTGTATAAGTTCTGTTACTCTAGAGAACTCTGACTAGCACAGTCTTCCAGGAACAATTAGATAAACAACCCACAGGGCATGTTATAAATACAAATCCTAAGCCTACAGTAAGGTGCTTTTTGTAAATACAGAAAAATAACCATGTGTATTAGTTATTCAATCATTGCTATGAAATAATACCTAGATAAATACAAGAGAAATGGGGGATTGTTTTGTTTGCTTGTGGTGCCCATGCCTGCTCTCAACAATGTTCATGTATGCAGCTGCCCACTGAGCCCAGTAGAGGTTGTCAGATCCCCAGGGGCTAGAGCTCCAGGTGGTTGTGCACCACCTGAGTGGGTCCTGGAATCTAAACTCCAGTCCTTGAAAGTATAGTATACATCCTTACCATCTGAGCCATCTCTCCAGCACCAAAAGCATTTATCTTGATCCACAGTCCTTCCTAGATATAGTTCATCATGAGGCTACGTCCTGGATCTTGAGGCACATGTCACATTGTATCCATAGTCTATAGTATGGTAGAAAAAAAAGAAAGAACTCCCATGCTCAGCTAGCTTTCCCCTTTATATGTAGTCCAGAACCAAATCCCAGGGAATGATTCTACCCACTTTCAGGGTTTTGCTCCCACCACATTTAACCTAACAGAAATGTGCATGGAAGCACAGTTCCTAAATACATAGTCAATGCTAACCATCAACTGCAGCTGTCCCTATTAATGCAGGGCAGCAGGGCCTTGCACAGACTCATTCTACAGTCTTAGAAGGTTTTCACCATGCCACTTATGTGGGCATTGAAGAGCACAGAGGAGGGCCAGATGGAAAGATCCCAGTGCTGTGACCCAACACTCAGACACAGGCTCTTTCCTCCCTAGTCCTTCTCAGCTTACATTCTGGATGCAGCTTGATCATGAACTTGAGTTTTCCTCAGTGTGACCATAAAAATAGTGTAAATGAATGATATGTTGTTAATTTGATCAGTCGCCAAGTCAAGCCACTCCATTCAGGTTCACAGAACACTCTGGAGAATGCTGCTCTAATCATTAGTCTTTATAACAACTCTAACAAGGAGATACCAGTGAATGCGAAAGGACCCAGAGTTTTCTCCACACCTGTGTTCTTGTCCCTCTTGAGCTTTCTTATGTTGATCAAAGAGGACCCAGTGTCTTCCCACTCCAAACCCCTATTGGTTCTTTCCTTAAGAATATACCCCACAGCCTTGCTATATCATTAGCCATATCATTCTAGAATTTGAAGCCTAAGAACTTCTATCTTACTTTTAAAACCCCATTCTTAGAAATCCCATATCTATTTGTGTGTGTGTGTGTGTGTGTGTGTGTAAAATCTTGGGGAAAAAAACCTGGAGACTCAAAAATTTAAAGTATGATTTACCACATATCTAACACAAGGAAAGCAAGTTATCCTTGCTAAATAATTTTGTATCATTAAGTGTCAGAGGTAAGTACTATAATCACTCATCTTGAATGTCCTACAACATAACAAGAGTATTTAATTCCCTTGTGACCACACAACATGGTCTAAATCTAATCTAAATCTTTCTATGTTCAGAATCTAAATATCTTGAGAATGAGAGCTAGCCACTTCCTATTCACAAGTGGCTCACTGTCTAGAGTGCAAGATGAATGTGTAAATAGAATTAAATGCCAATTGAGCATGTTCTGACAAAAGTGCATGTAGGCTTGGGAGGTGGATCTGTCAATAAAACACTTGATGTGACCCAGGTGTGGACTTTGGGATGCATATGAAAAAAGCTGCAAAGCTGATGCTTGTACCTGTGACCTTAGCACTGGAGAGGGGGGGAAGATGAGTTCTGAGGCTCATTGGCCCAGTCAGGTGAGCCCTAGCCCAGTAAGAAATTCTGTCTAAAAATGAAGATTGATGACCCCTGAAGAGGCACAATGTGTGAGGTTGTCTCCTGACCTCCACATGTACACTCACACTGCACACATACAGACATATGTCTAAAACACATGGACACATACACAAATACATTCATGTCCACACCAAAAGTATTTATGAAGGTTTATCTTGATTAGAAACTTGACTGCATTGAGAAATATCTAGATTCATGAAGCATATGTCTGGATATATCTGTGAGGGCATCTGAGGCAACAGTTGAACCATGAAATATATGACCTCATGAATTCCCATGAGGGAATTCTTAATATGATAGCTTTCTTGGGAGATGGTGAAGTGGAATAAGTGGAGTATGGTTTCAAGTGATAGCTCCTGGGCTTATGTTCTTGGAAGATACATCTTGCCTTGTTTCTTTCTCACAATCCTATTCCTCTGCTTAATATCTATTGAGAAGTGAATCATTTTTTTCTGTGTTCTCCTAACTCTGTGATCTGCTAAAGGGACCTTGGGCAGAACCCTCTGTAGCCATGACCAAAATAAAGCATTCCTTCCTCTCTTTATATTGTCCTGAGGTCTTTGGTTTTTGTCAGTCATGAATCTGACTAACGCAGTATAGACACAGGGCTCGGCCTCATTAGATTGACCTACGTGGATCACCCAAGGGCCAGCAGTGCCTGTCTTTCCTCTGCCTTCAATCTCTGTGTCCCTTCTTTTGTTCCAAACCAATTTCTCTTGATTGTGTTAATCATGTTGTTCTGGAAGGTGTCTGTATTTCCACAGGTACCTTCCTCTTCACAGCAGAAGTAGCTCATAAGAACAGAGTCCTTTCCTCCCAAACCTCAACACTGCCTTCAAAGCAGCCAGTGTTTATTAATGAATTTAGAACACAATATAAACATATTCTTAGACATAGAGACAATCTACCCCAGCTCATTTTATGAATGTGGTAGTTGGGTCTTGGAGAGCTAGGATAAGAGCCTGTTGTCTCATAATGAATTAAATGGCAAACCAACTCTAGAGGCTAGGCTTCTTTCCCTGCCTCACACCCTCCCTGTTCTTAACTGATATGTGTCATCTATTGCCTTCCAGGAGAAGCAATACTAAAGAAATGCAAGTGTTCTTGGAAGAAAGAAACCAATTACTCACTCCCAGCAGACAGGGTGCATGAGAAGCTACACAGGATACACCTACAGAGCTGTCATAATTAGAGATATTCCAGGAGAGGTTGGCAAATCCTTGTTTGCCTTTAAGTGCACAGAACACTGTGCCTTGAGATCATTTCCAGGCCAGTTTTCAGTCGAGGACTATTAAATATTTATTCGTCATCAATTCCTGAGTAATATTCTGCTCAGTGATCCTGCTTATTATCCAGACTCCTTACTTAGTTCAAGGCTACTTTGCAGTTGGATAGGAGAAATATCACTTTCGCATGAGACCTGTAAGGTCATTGGGGGTATTTAGGACCCTCCAGTAGGAAGCACTATAGTACCAAGCAGATTGGGATTCTCTGCCATTTTGGTTCTTGCCACCTGTGTGGCTTTGAAGATGTTAAATAGCCTCTCTGAGGCTGGATTTTCATATCAAAGATGGCAAACTAGTATTAGACAATGCTACACATTATCTGACTTATTGCTATTGTTCACCTCATGTTTCACACCTTTTCTTATACCAACTATGCTTGTGGGAGAGTGGATTCCCTGTCCAATTAAAATCTCCACTTCCAACGAGCCCAGCTCAAGTCACTCCATGTGAAGTTTCCCTGATTGCTCCAACCCACAGTCATTGCTCTCTTCTGAATTTTCACTCTGTTAATAATAATTTCAGTGACTTAGACCTCCAAAACACTGCCTTGCATTGTTCTTTAGCTTTTAATGTTCATTTTTGTCCTCTTAAGATGTGCATACTTGTTCCAGTGTGTAGTAACAATAGCCAATAGCAAAATCATGTGACATGCTGGGCTATATGGATCTCCTCAAACAGGTACCGGGCTGATGTACATTCATTCTTCCCCGTGTGGTGGGGATGGAGCCCAAAGGCCAGCATCCTAGACCATGTGACCTCGCCTGAAAGTCCACAAACTCTCTTCTAACATGCTGTCACAAGGCTACCTCAGTACAAGGGTTGATAGAAGAGACTCAACTTGAAAGAGAAAGTAAAAAGGATAAGGAGGAACATGTAGAACTAGAAGCCCCACTATTTGGGGTCACAAGGTACACCACAGAAAGGAAGAGCCTCGTCCCTCTCAGTTTGTGTGCATTTCTGGAGCAGGGTCTTGAAGCAAGAGGTGGAGACACGTGTCTCTCAGCTGTTCTTCACCTTAGTTTCTGAGATAGGCTGAATATAGAGCTTGTCATTCAGCTGGACTGGCTTGGCTATGAGTTCCAGGGATCCACCTGCCACTGCCTCCCCAGAACTTGGATTATGGGTATGGGTGCTGAAGATTCAGACTCTTTATCACTTGAGCTGTCTCCCTAGCCCTATCTCTTATTCTTTCTTGGTTCCCTTGCTGTGGAAGAACATGGTTAACCTTACTCAGTGGATAAAATCATAACAGCTTGGGATACCTGTAATTCTTCACCCCACTTTGTTCTATGAACGATGAAATCAGCCTGCCATGCCTACTTTCAGTCTAAGGTTCTCTGCACATGTCCAATTCTTCATTTCTTGAATGAAGTTACTATGAAAATCCACAAGTAAAAACCATATTGTGATTCAATGTCTGGTGCTAATGACCAATTTTGGAACTCCCAGAAATAAGAAGACTTCTCCCAAAATCAGTGCTGTGAATTGCTAGATGTTAAGAAGCTTGTGGGAGTGCACCACATTCATAGAAATAGCTAAAAACCCAGAGAAAAAATTATTATGAAAGAGATTGCCTCAACGCAATGAGATTCATATTGTCCTTTGTTACAGGTGGCAGAGAAACAATAGCTACGATATTTTGTAAAGACCATGAATTGGCCTCTGAATACCATCTCAAACTGTTTACAGATGAGACAGAGTTCCTGCTTGGGATGCTGGTGGGGTTTTCTGTGGATCCTTTGCACAGTATGTTTAGAAAGTGACTTCAAATTTGTTGTGGCATTTTAGTGTCTGGTTTCAGAAGGCTGCACAATGTTTATGTCTTGCAATTAAACCACTTTATTATTGGGTTAGCATTGGGGATACCATCGTATATCACCTGGAGCCAAAAGCAAAAACCTGAAATCAGATCCAGGCCTGCAACTTTCCCCAGAAAGAACAGTGAGTAAAGAGGATGGACACCTGTCAGCCACAATGGAGAGTACTTCATATCACCAGTGTTTCATATCACCATGTGTTTCCTGAGCTCAAGCAGCCCCTTGTCACCTCCAGGATGTGTGAGTATATAGTCGTATACATGTGGCTTTATTTTAAGATTGTGCAAATAAAACATGACGAAGTATTCAGAGCAGCACTTGGGATGTAACCTCGCCACAGAAATATCAGCTGTGATAATTTTTATACGAGAGGGTAAACCTAAAGAAAGAATTCGTGTCAATAGCCACACACCTCTCAGGCAGCAGATCTAGGACAAAAACTCTCAAGACTTAAATCAGTGTCCCCTTTACACCCTTTATGAACTTATACAGGCTCTTCCAGATTTCTTTTCTGGAACTCTTAAGAGCAAGCCACCCAGGGCCTGGCTGGACAGTTTTCCTCAGATAGGGAAGAACTGGAGAGCCCAAGAGCACTGAATCCTCAGTGGGTTTCTAGACACTGTGCTGTCAGGAAAGGAGTGAGAGACAGCAGCCAAAGGCCACCTATCTGAAAAACAAAAACAAACAAAAGAAAGAAAAGCAAACGGTGCTGGCAGGAAGCATGGACCCTCAGGCTGTCTCCACTAAGGGCTCCTCCATTGATCCTGCCACTCCCTGGGTACACAGTTTACTCAATTTTCCCTGTAAAGTTGACCTAGACAGGTCTGCAGACTCTCCTTCATTGGCTACTCCACTAAATCTCCCTGGACAAACATTTCTGTGGGAGTCCAAACACAGCAAGGGGATATCTAAGTCCCAAGTCACTCTCTATACAATTTGAGCTTTCCTTTCTGATAAGCGATCCCTAGGCACATCCTCTGCCCTGTGTAGTAGGTATGAGTAGCACATCACCTCTGTAGATGTAGAAAGAGTAGCTCAAAGCACTGGCTCAACTTTACATAGGCAGAGCAGAGCTGAGGTCAGAGTCCAAAGCCCCAGCTGTCAGGATCTTTAGTAAGAAGTCCACAATCCACCATGCTTAAAAATAGCCTGCAGATGCTCTTCGTCCTACCCCGAGTCTCCTCTCAGAACTTTTCCCTCTCCTTCTTAGTGCCTTTCCACCCACACCAGCCTCCTCCATGTTCCTTGAAGATGACAGGAGGAGCCATACCCTAGACCTTTATCTATAGCCAGAACCTCTACTTGGAACATGTTCATCTAAAATACCCACTGACTGCTCTCTTACTTCGAGCCCTTACTCCAGTCTCACCCTCTCAGGGAGAGGCACTCTTTTTTTTCTGAAAAACTCCCCCCTCACTCCTGCTCGGTCTTACCCCCTTAAGATTCCTTTAAGACTGTCTTGCTTTCTTCTTTTCCATGGCACTTGTAACTTCCTTGTAGACTTTCTAGAAGTGTGCTGCAGCCATCCTTCATTGAAATGTGTGCCTACAAGAGGTTATAGCTGACTTTTCATCACAGCATGGGTCATAGAGTAGATGCTCAATAAAGAGTGCCACTGTAGGAATGAGTCCTATTCTTTGACGCTCATTCACTATCTTCTAGTATTGCTCTCTTACAATTCTCAGGGGTCTGAACTGAGTCTCTCAAGTATCTCTAGTTACTTATGTCACAGTCTTTTAGAATTTCTTTCCTTCTGCCTTTTGGTATTTGAGTACCCACCTATCCTATGCTGTCAGCTCCTGAAGATAAAATGATGAAAAATCCATGTTCTTGGATCTTTATGAGGCTCGGATTGATCCTGGCAGGGAAGTCTGGCACCTGCATTCTTAGTTTGCTCTGTCTGACTGCAGGCAAGAAGCTGGGCTTTTCCCGAACATACAATGGCTGTCTGGGGAGTACAATAACCGTCCAGTCCAGTTGCATCCAGTTCTGTAAGAAGTAGTTCTAGAGCAACAGTTCTCAACCTATGGGTCATGACATCTTTGGGGGTTGCATATCAGATATCCTGGATAACAGATATTTACATTTTGATTCATATTATAAAATTCATAAAATTACAGTTCTGACATAGCACTGAAAATAATGTTATGGTTGGGGATCATCACGACATGAGGAACTGTATTGAAGGGCCACAGCATCAGGAAGGTTGAGAACCACTGCTCTAGAGACTTCAAGACAGGAGAGCTGAGAGTGCTGGCTATTGGAGCATAGTCACTCAGAAATGGGAGTGGCCCAGATAAGGCAATCTGAGGGTTTGTCTACAGGACATAGGTAATCAAATACCTCCCGGGTAGAGGTTTTTGGTCAAATACCACATCTGATCCTAACCATCCGTCTTAGTTAGGGTGTCCACTGCTGTAATAAAACACTATGACTGAAAGTAATTTGAGAAAAGTGATTACTTGCAACTCTAGGGTCATAGTCCATCACTGAGCCAAGTCAAGCAGGAACTCAAGTCAGGAACCTGTAGACAGGAGCTGATGCAGAGGCTATACAGGAGAGCTGCTTATGGGCTTGCTTTCATGGCTTGCTCAACCTGCTTTGTTATAGCATCCAGAATCAGTTTCCCAGGGATGGCAGCACCCACAGTGATCTGAACCCTCCCACATCAATCATCAATAGAGAAAATATGTTACAGACTTTCCCATAGGTCAATCTGGTAGGGGCATTTTCTCAATTGAGGTTCCCTTTTCTGAAAACAAAACAAAACAAAACAAAACAAAACTCTGTTGTTGGAATTTCCAACCCCAATGAGCCCATATAAAAAACACACAATCAAGTTACTATAATTAAAAGCTATATGCCTAGATTGGGCAGATCTAACACTATACTAACTTATTCCCCAGTTATAAGACCCCTTGTTATTTGTGGTTTCTCCTTTCCATGTAGTTCTGGTCCATCATGGCTATGATGAACCTCTTCCTCTTCTTCAGTTCTTTCTCCTTCCCCTCTCATCCTCTTCTCCTCTGTACCTGCCCCCCCCCACCCACACACACACTCAAACCTCCAGTCCTGCCATTCTCCTCTACTGCCCAATCACAGGCTTTAGCCTTTATTACCCAGTTTAAATGGGGAAAAGGTTCACATGAGATCACCTGAGTATGTGATGGACTGCTCATCAGGGGCAATGCTTCTTGAGGATGCAGAATTAACACCAGACTACAAACAACATCAGGACAACCCACAACAGACTAATTTGTGTCAAGGTGACATACAGCTGGCAGCACACCATGTTAAGGCAGAAGCTTTTCTGCTCTGCAAACCCCAAGAATAAAGGCTGCTATCTCTTCAGGGCATTCTTATCATTTGATGCCCTGATTCATCTGCAGTTCCCAACATCTTGCCCAATCAACAGTCTAGCAGCAACAGCTGCCCTGACCTCCCTCAATGATGGATTGCAGAGACATGTTTGAATGTGTGGATATGTGTGTGCACATGCAGGTGAGGACTGAGGCTGGTGTCAGAAGTCTTCCTCCATCACTCTCCATCTTATCCACTGAGTCAGGCTCATTCAAACAATCCTGGAGCTATTTTACCTAGCATTGCTAATCAGCTTATTCCCAGAATTCTGTCTCCACTTTCTAAGAACTGGAATTACACGGGGTCCACTCAACATGTAAGTAGGCAATTAGTACCCCACCTTTGTCCTCATGCTCATATAACAGTATGATTACCCCTGAGCCAGTACCCCAGATCTTGAATATCTTAAATAATTGTGAAACCTACCATTACCTTCCTCTAAAATGTATTTTATTCCTTCTTCTCAAGTGGTATTAACTAAACTAGTTGCTCTCTTATCCTCCAGTACAATAACCTTTGCTTATGTCATGATGGGGCAGGCATTCCAGAGAGCCAGAAGATGTGGGTAAAACATCATTATAGGCCCAGGCTCAGAAATGACATATTTGTTCTGCTGCTGCACATTTTTGGCCAAAAAATGTTCCAAAGAGGATTGCCCACATCTGAGGGGGTAGGTGAACTTGGCTCTGTCTCTTGATGGGAGACACTACATATGAAAACACCTATGTTTTTATATGTACTATGAAACAGTGGTATGAGGAGGATATTAATAAAGACAAAATACAATCAATCTACTATAGATTGACAGACAGGCAGTAGACCTACATTTTCTTCTTTCCACACATCCTCTTCCTGGCCTGTTCTGCCTATACATCATGGTCTAGACTGTCTCCAGTTCCTCCCCTTCACTACTTTAATCCTGATTGGCTGGGGCTCTGTCCTTACTTCTGTGGTTTCCCTGCCACATCTTCTAGGAACATGCTGTCCCTTCCCTCTTACCCATTCAAACCCTTCTTACATTCTTAATCCTATGTCCTCCTACTGGCCACTGAAGACTTCTGACTCCTTTCTGAACAATTACCAGCACTAGTTAATAACTGCAAGAGTCAGGTCAAGTGTATTCTTAAATCCAGTAGTTAAAACAAAGTGAAATTGCAATACAATTTTTTTTATAAACTTAAGCCAAACATGAAGAAGATTCTAGGGAAGAAAGCCAATAGAAACAGTAGCATATACTTTGTAACATCTTAAGCAATCTGGCCAACCAAATGTTGAATCCCTTATACCCAAATGGTGTGACTTTGGACAAGTTATTCAAACTCTCCAAACTTAAAATTCCTCTTTTATTAAGTATAACACTATATCAAGGAGTTCCTCAGTATTAAATAAAATAATTGTACTCAAACCACTCAGTGTGTGACCAGTACCTAGAGTTCAATACAAAAGCATAGCAGCTACTTGTGAACCCCACTCATTCTTTTGTCAACCCTTAATGTAATTGACAGGATGAAAATTCAAGTCAGTCATTGGTTCCCCTTCCCCTCTCCTCCTTCTCCTCTTCCTCTTCTCCCTCTTTCTGTATCTTTCCATTTCCTTCTCACCTTCCTACCTCTCTCCCTTCCTCCTCCTCCTCACCCTCCTCCTTCCATTCTTCCTCCTCCTCTTACTTTGGTGAGTTACACTAGAAAGAAATCTTTCCTTGTATAATTAAAGCCCTGCTCTAAATACCAAGATTCACTAGTTACAAATGGGGAGATCGAACTGGTTTTAGTGAGACTTCCATTCAGTCCTCCTTGCTGATTTGATTGCATTTAATTGGGCACTAAGTGCCAGACTTACTTGTACTATTGGCCAATTTGAACTATGATGATTAATTGCTTCCTGGGAGTTGGGTCTTCCATTTGGTTCCTAATTTGAACAGAATTTTCCTGGAGTGATATTATAGCTCACTGTCAGTTGATCACCATAACAAGCAAAGCAATGACTCTCTACTGTATTGTATATTACTGAGCTGCAATGTTTGGTAGGAATGTTAAATACATTCTCAGTAGTATTTGAATCTTACTATGAGTTTACCAGAATATCAAAGAACTTGACTCCTTTTATGATTATACCTTTTTGAAAAAGAAAGTATCCATACTAAACTATCTGGCAGAGATATTGTACATTTTCTGAAATTTATATGACCCCAAAATGTAAGATAAAACAAATGATGACAGGGGCTGGAATCCCTGGAAACTGAGTCAAGTGTGTATGTCCTAACCTGTGACAGAAATCTCAAGAGACTTCAGGACTAAAAACTAATCTGACAGAAAATATCCTCTAACTGTCTCTGTGCCAAGTCTGAGATATAAAGGACACATATACTTCCTCATTCTTTATTTTACATGTACCATATATGTGTGTGTATGTGTGTATGTATGTATATATAATGTATATGTAATGTAATATATATGTATAATATATACATGTAATAATATTTCAATATACATAGTGTATATGCATTTTATGTTATACTCTGTATAATCTAAAAATCTTATTCCCACAACACCTCATTCATCTCTGAACACACAACAGATTTTCTAAACTAAAGTTCCAATATTCTATCCAATCTTATCTTAACAACATGATCAGGCCCATCACAGGAGTATCCCACTGTTGGTGACAACTTCTGTTCTACTTTGCTTAAAGCAAATTGAGGAATGCATTTATTTCATCTTACAATTCCTAGGCCACACTCTATCACTGGAGAAAGTCAAGACAGAGACCTAGAGGCAGGAACTCAGGCAGAAGCCATGGAGGAACACTGCTTCCTAACTTGCTTCCCTAAGGAAAAATTCTTTTATTTCTTTTCTTTTTTATTAGATATTTTCATTATTTACATGTAAATTTCTCCTTTCCCAGTTTCCCCTCCAAAAAACAAACAAACAAACAAACAAACAAAAACAAGAACAAACCCCTGTAGCCTCCCCCCTCCCTATGCCTGCCACCCCACCCTCTCCCACTTATTGGCCCTGGCATTCCCCTACACTGGGGCACAAAACCTTCACAAGGCTGAGATCTATTCCTCCTATTGATGATCAAATTTGCAATCCTCTACTATACACATGCTGCCAAGACAATCAGTCCCACCATGTATAACCCTTGGTTGGTAGTTGGGTCCCTGGGAGCTCTGAGGGTACTAGTTAGTTCATATTGTTGTTCGTCCTAAGGAGCTGCAAACCCTTCAGCTCCATAAATTCTTTCTCTAACTCCTTCATTGGGGTCCATGTACTCAGTTCAATGAATGGCTGTGAGCCTCTACATTTGTATTAGTCAGGTATTGTCAGAGCCTCTCAGGAGATAGCTATATGCTTGTCCTTCCTTCAGTCTCTGCTCCATAGTTAATCTCTGCAATTCCTTCCGTGGGTATTTGGTTTCCCCTTTTAAGAAGGAATGAAATGCCCACCTTTTGGTCTTCCTTCTTCTTAAGTTTCTTGTGGTTTGTATGTTGTTTTTCCTGTATTCCAAACTTCTGGGCTAATAACCACTTATCAGAGAATGCATACCATGTGTGTTCTTTTGTGATTGGGTTACCTCACTCAGGATGATACTCTCAAGATCCATCCATTTCCCTAAGAATTTCATAAATTCATTGTTTTTAATAGCTGAGTAGTACTCCATTGTGTAGATGTACCACATTTTCTGTATCCATTCCTCTGTTGAGGGACATCTGGGTTGTTTCCAGTTTCTGGCTATTATAAATAAGGCTGCTATGAACATGGTGGAGCATGTGTCCTTATTACATGTTGGAGCATCTTCTGGGTATGTGCCCAATAGTGGTATAGCTGGGTCCTCTGGTAGAACTATGTCCAATTTCCGGAGGAACCACCACCCTGATTTCCAGAGTGGAATTCTTATACATCCCAGGGACATTTACCCAGGAGTGACTCTGGTCACAATTATTAACTATTAATCAATAAAATGCTCCCATAGAACTTGCCTTCAGGCCAATCTGATGGGGGCATGTTCTATATTTAGGTTTCTTTTTCCCAAATTTCTTAGCTTGTGTCAAATCGACACAAGACAAAAACAGCCCAACTTCCTTTGAGGGTTGCAGCTTTTGGAAAGTGTAGCTTTCTAACTAACCAGGGTAGTACAGATTATAAAAACAAAGTTGTAGTTTACCTGCATCCCCAGATAGTCCTGTTTGACATCAGCTTCTCTTTCTTTCTCTTCCTCTCCTTCTTACTCTCCCTTCCTCCTTCCTGCTCTCAATACACAAAAGCTTTTCTATTATTTCATAACACTGAACAAAACTCTGTGCTTCATTGCAACATTTTCATATTTGCCTATGAATACTTTATTACATTATCCCTTTCCGCTACTCTTTACAGTCTGACCCTTTCTTCACTGTCCTTATTCTATTCCTAAATAGTCCCGTTCTTCTCACTCTGTCTCTCTCTCTCTCTCTCCCTGTGTGTGTGTGTGTGTGTGTATGTGTGTGTGTGTGTGTATGTGTGTGTGTTAATCTATACTGTACATATGAAGACTACATGTATTTTTTTGTCCTTTTTAGTCTGCCTTATTTCATTTTGCAAGATAATTTCCAATTATTTTTCCCCAGAAATTACATGTTTTCATTCTTTTTAAAGCTGAATAATATTCTAGTCTATTAAATATATTCTCTATATTTCTTCAAAATTCCATTCACTCATTAATAATCCCCTGCACTGATTCTGTAATTTTTCAGGAGCATCATGCTGAAAGTTGGTATGTAGCTATCTCTATGGTGGCCTGACTTAACATTCCTCCATGTTTAGTGGTATAGCTGAATCCTGTGGTAGATCTCCTGAGGAGTCAGCATACTGGTGTCCATAGTACTGCACTAACTGATATGCCCACCAACATATGTAGGGTGTATGTGACATCATTAACCTCCACTCACTCCCTGTCATTTGTTACCAGTTATATTCTTAATGGTGGCCACTCTGACTTGGCCAAGATTTACATTACCTTCATGGCTAGAGATGTTAGACAGATTCTCAATTATTTGTTGGCTGGATTTGTTGGCCACTCATCAATGTTACAATTTGTATATTTTTGTCCTATAGTTTTGAAATCTTCATATATTGCAGACAGAATGAATCTGTCTTCATTCTGTCAGTTGAGTCCATGGGAATCTTCCTACCATCCTGTTGGTCATCTTTCAACTCTGGCCATCATTTATTTTGCCATACAGATGCATTTAACTTCCATGTAGTCTCACTACTCAGTTCTTGTATTGTTTCTGGAGCTACTGAAGTCCTATTCAGAAAGTCATTGTCTACACTTTTATTTTGAGTGGTTTTTCTGTTTTCCTCTTGTCCAGTTTCTGCGGTTGCATTAATGTCTGATGAATTTCAATTTACATTATAAAATAATGAGAAACACTAGGGTCTAATTTTAACCCTCTGCATGTGGTCATCCTGTTTTTCCAGCACTGTTGTGGGAAGACTACCATTTCTCCAGCATATGCTTTTTGACACCTTTGTCAGACTCAAATGGCTATAGTTGCATAGGTTTAGGCCCATGTCTTCCATTCTACCGACCTACATGGCTAGCTTTGTGCTAATGTTGTATAGTATTTGTTAATACTGCTCTGTAATCTAGAATTCAGATACCTCCAACATTGTTCTTTTTGACCAGGGTTGCTTTGGATATCCAGAGGTTTTTGTGTCTCACAGGATGTTTTTTTCTAGGTCCATGAAGAATGTCATTCAAATTTTGATGGGAATTCCATTCAATATATTGGTTATTTTACACAATATGGACAATTTTCACAATCTCAAATCTACTGACAAATGAATCTTTCAGTATTTTCAATTTCTTGGTTCGGTGTTTGACACTTTTCATTCTAACAGTCTTTCATCTTTTTGGTCAGATTGATTCCTAGACTTTGAGTTTTTATGGGTTTGTTTTATTTTTGTTTCTGAGGCTAAGCTGAATGGTATTGTTTTTCTGATTTCTTCCCGAGAAAGCTGTTCTCTTAAATTGAAAATCTGTTGAACTATTAAGCTCCATACAATAAACGCCAATCATACATGATTGTTAGTATTATGTCTCAGGAGAAACCTTGCTACAGATGCCACTGAGACAATAGACACTTTCCAAGCATTTTT
>JADRCD010125225.1:0-13133 GCA_019843815.1 Montemys delectorum
TTTTTACAATTATATTAATTATGAGTATTTTTGTGTATTTGCGAATTCTTTACTTAAATCACCAAATAGACTGCCAAAGTTAACATAGTATATAAAATTAAGACCCAGCCACATTTCTAGGGCTCAAATTGATGTCTGCAGAAGGATTTTTCTCAGGTGGAATGGGCTGCACCTGGTTCACAAAACCTATCCACTGCCAGCAGGCAGAGAAACTGTCAGGGGGTGGGGCCAGTGGCAATGCTTGTGGCTAGAGGGTGATCTGAGAAGGAAATCCCCTATGCACTGAGCAGATGGGGCTCACATGCATGACTTAACCATCTTTAAAGCCAGGGACTGGCAGCTTTTTATTTGCCTTGTGAAAAGTGAATCCAGGCGTATACTAGAACCAGTTCTCCTTGCTTTATTATTTTATTTTACTATGTACAGGCTCTAAGGCCTGGTCCCAGCTGAGCATGGAATGTGAAGCCATGGATGCCCGCTTCAACCATATGCAAACTCTGAACCATCTATATGTCAAGGTGGATGTCAGTTTTCAATGAAGATATACACACATACATGTACATTTACTTATGTATGCACTCTGAGGTGTGTAAGATGCTAAAGATTGATCTCAGAGAGTTACCCATATAAGGGAAGTACTCAGCTATTGAAACAAACTCCTATGATTATAAATTTAGACATTACGAGCTAATTTTTTAAGGATGTAAGTTGCCATGTGCTGTTAAAGTAATTTATTTGAACTCAAGTTTTTTGAGCATAGGCCCATTCAGAGTACCCGAAGAATTAGTTTTGTGGTTTAAAAACCTCGTAATTGGTCTCACCCAGGTCTCTTGCATATCAGGAGATGGCTTAAGCTTTCACAGAATGGCTTATCATGTCCTGCCCTAAACACCCTGGCTTTCCTTGAAGATTTCCTCCCAACATGAACCTCTTTCATTTCAGAGTAAAATGAGATTCTAGGACATCAATATGTGAATAGATCAATTGATTCAACTTACAAATAGATAAACCTCAACACCATTTTAATTGATCCAACACAGTCCTGCAGGAAGAACAATACAGCTAACTGACGTGCAATGTACTGGTACTTGTATCATTAATATCTTGTGGAGTTCTCAATAAAGTCTACTTTCTTGTGACAAAGGGAGTGTAACATATGCCCCACAATTACTGGAGGTGGATTCAGATTTAAATTTACTAGGTCACAACATGTATCCCACCTGTCACTAGGTTTCTTCAAGAATGAAAATATGTCTAATGTAAACAGGATATTTTAGAACATATTCTTCTTGATATTATTTTTAAATACTTAAATACTATTGTGTAGCTGATCCTTGCTACTTTGTGGGGGTTTTCTTTCTACCCTTTGCCTCCAGTTTCACCCTCTATCACAAAATAGGAGAGAAAGGAGAGAGAGGAGAGAAAGGAGAGAGAGGAGAGAAAGGAGGGGGAAGAGAGAGAAATCCCTGAATATAATTTCTTTCCTTTTGTTTTTTCTCTTAGCAAGACTACTAACAAGCCACAACCAACCTCCCAAAAAAGAACCACAATGACCCACAACCCACCACCCTATCAGGGCGCTTGCATTTATACACCTGCTGAAAAGTTCCCACAATCCCAAATGTCACCCAATTGTAGAAACTATCTGCAGCTGGCAAAATCATGCCTCTGCTAGAGCAGGAGACAAATCATAGTCAGCTGCCACAGTCAGCTCAGCACAGCCCTATATCTCCACACCTGGGGTTAAAACAAAAACATATTCTTATAATATGTCTATGTTTTTTTTAAAGAAATCAAAATTCCAAAATTGTCACTACCCTATTATTTCGAGTATTGACTGACACCTAATTGCTTATGCGTTAAAAATGGTACTCTTGGGTGGTAAGGGAAATTCGGGGGGGGGGGGGAAGGACCTATTGGAAGCTTCTTAGAGCCTTGGTGAAATGCTCCTGAAGGGATTATGAAAACACCAGCATTCTCTCTACTTTTCTCTTTTGCTTTCTGGCCATGGGATTTGCACTTATGCTCTGTCACACTCTACATCTATGAAGTGCTTGTTTGTCACAAGGCCAAAGCTATAAGGCCAATCAGGCATAGACCAGAACCTTTACTGAGCTAAAAAATAAATTAATTAATAAGAATAATAAGAATAATAACTTCAATTTAATTACTTTGAATATTTCATATAGTAATAGAAATTTGGCTATTATAAGAAATAAAAATAAAACCTGCTTCATAATGCTTAAATACATTAAGTTAAAGAAGATTAACCTATAGTGCCAGTGTAAATACCTGGGTATACTATTTTATATATAAAATAAAATTGGAATGCTCTCTCAAAATAAAAATGGAACAATATTGTACAACAACACACTGAAAGAACTATCTAATTTTATGATTAAAAAACCATGATATTATTTATTATCGGATATATTGTAGAGGCTTGTGAAATTTTCCTAATATGTATGAAAAAGACAGCTTTTAGATTAGAAGATTAAAACTCACATAGAATTTTATACTGAATAATATCTACTCATTCTATTCATAAGTATAGTTTCCATCACCAAATAATCTGTTTCTATAATCTTAACATGTTCATTTGTTACTATTTAAAACATGATCTAAACATCTTTCCTTCTTAATTCTTCCCCATTTGCTGAAAGTTTGAATGATTATCTTTGTTGTCATTTATCCAGTTTCTGTCATGAGGGAAGAGTCAATGTATAATAAATAATATGGAGTTTTGGCACTAGAAAGCATTTCAGGAGAGCCATGTGCTGTGAGATACTGGCTCCTGTTTTCCTACTAGAAAGAACATAAAGTTGAAGGAGAACTCAAGACAAGATGGCCTGCCTTGTGACACACTAATGTTTTAGTATTTTAGAGTCCAAATCCTCTGACAGCCACTCCTGACAATCATGACACAAAGATAATTTGTCTCCTGCATGTCCTTCCTCCATCAGAATCTTAGCTGGGTTCAATGGTTTTAGTTGTTACATTTCAAAACCAAGTTTCACTTATAATAATATAGGTTATAGTTTTTAACTCTTTTTCAATAAACAAAACTCTTTCAAATCTCTTTAATCTAAACTGAATCCATCTTTCCAGTATGATCTTGAAAATAATACATTTTAAAACATTACAAATACAATATATACCACATGGTATCACTTAATATAATTCTTAACAGAATTTGTAAAGAAAGTTAGAATTATGTCATGAAATGAAGGGCTATCCCAAGAAGATTATTATAAGCAGCTAGTTTTGCAAGGAATGCATGCCATATTTAGATGTTTCACATATAACATTAATTTTTCACTTTAGAAAAAGGTTAAATTGCATTTAGCCAGCAGTAGCTAAGTTGCTAAGATTTGGGGATGTCAGAGTGAAGGGAATTTGAGCTTCATTTTGTTATGAAAGGGTAAGCTCATGTCTCAGAATGGCACCAGAAAAAAGGTAATTTGACATTATTAGACATGTGAATCACAAAACAACTCTGTACACCTAAAGTACCATTGGGTCTAGCAGCATGGAAGGGAAATGAGAAAGAACCTAGGAGCTGAGTGTCCATACCCCAGCCAGGGGACAGTCTCAGCATGTGTCAAGGGAACGAACAAGGCAGGGCTTGAAGAACCAGCCGTGGGAAGGTAACTTCCAGGCTGAGATTACTGACATGCTGCAATGCCTTATAAAGTTTCCCAGGGATGATGAGCCCATATAAATAAGGACCCACAGAAGCTTGCAAGTGAAGAGGAGTCTGAGACAGAGACAAAGAGAAAGAAGGAGATGGAAAGACAAATTTCCACAAAACACAGAACAGATCTCCCAGGTGTCTCTATCTCCTTATATGGCTGTGGCTTGCTTTCCCTGGGGTGAACTTAGTAGGAGCAATGAAATGTAATGATGGAGGTATTCTGACGTCCTGGCAGGATCCTGTTCCCTGTTAATACAGTGTTTGCAGATTCAGAAATGAATCGCCCAGGAATGACATGAAATAGCTTTTACTCATCGATTTATTTTTAGAAAACCTTTGCAGGAAGCAAATTCTCATTACTACAGAGCCCATTCATTTAGAATATCTCCTAATTTGGATATGGGCCCGATTGTGAGGAGATCAAGATAAAAACACTTTTCAACAGACTAAGGAAAGAAATGGTTGCTTATCGATGTTTTATGAACTCACAGATGTTGATTTCAAGAATATCACGAACATTTCAACTTAAAAAACATACCTGCTAGTGATTAAACATTTCATCCTCCATCTATCAGTTTAATCACAAACTCTTCCTGGGCAGAATGTGTGTGTGCACATGTTCAGGAATGACAAGGTGTATTTTCAATAGTTTATGATTTAGATTGTTTAAAAGAGCATGTGTTTCCAGGGGTGGTGCTCAGAGCTTTTACTCTGCATGCAAAAGATCCTGGCTTCAATATCCAGCACCAGAAAATAGAAAAGAAATTTTATTCTGTTTGTATTGGGATTTTTGTCCTGTTTTGTAGACAATGATATGTAAGTTTCATGGCTTCAGATGTGTGTTATCACATTTTAAATACATCTTTAGATAGAGCTATTTGCTCTGACCTCTTTCATTGCTGTAGAATTTGACTTAAGCATTTTAGATAAGGATCCCACCTTTCTGATTTTTTTAACTGCATAAAACAATATAACACTATCACTAACTTTTGCCATTGCAGTGTGAGGCAAATATCTTATGACTAAACACTTGGGTATCTGTTTCCCAGTCTTTTTCTATTAAATCAGTGGTTCTCAACCTTTGTAACACTGCAACCGTTTAGTACAAGTTCCTCATGTGTGGTGGCCCCAACTATAACGCTATTTCATTGCAAATTCATAACTGTAATTTTGCTATTGTTATGAATTACAATGTAAACACCTGATGTACAACCTCCCATAGACTGAGACCCACTGGATTAAATGAAGGCTAAGAAATAATAACAAATGCAAAACTTAGTGACTTAGTCTGGCTAGTCAGCTTGCTACAAGAATCCCCATCTTTCCCCCTGAGAGTGAATTTCAGGCAAGCTACTGTGTCTGCCTAACCTGTTCATGAGTGCTAGAGACCTGAGCTGTGGCTGTCAGGCTTGTGAGGTAAGCACTGTGTCCCCGAGCCACTTCCCCAGCCCCTAAGCTCGTCCTTTAATACAACAATAATTTACTAACATAGGAAAACTTAAAGTATAGAATTCATTTAACAATATTAATTATTTTCCTTTTGCTAATATTTTATAATCTCATAAAGGAATTTTTGTAAAATTCCAAAAAATAATTACACTAGCAATATAGGTAATTACAGTGGTTCTTGGCCTTTGGTGTACCTATGAAGCCAGTAAAAAATAGTTATACTAACTAAAGAAGATGCACTATTTCTACAATAGTGACTTTCAGTCCTGGGACCAAATGAATTACACCAGGTACTCAACTTCTGGAGTCCACATCCCTCTGGCACTTCCCAATAAGTAGATTAAGCTTTGAATCAAGTCTTGGGTTAAGATCCCCAGCATTGCCTGGCAGTGGTGGCGCACACCTTTAATCCCAGCACTTGGAAGGCAGAGGCAGGCAGATTTCTGAGTTCAAGGCCAGCCTGGTCTACAGAGTAAGATCCAGGACAGCCAGGGCTACACAGAGAAACCTTATCTCAAAAAAACTAAAACCAAAACCAAAAAAAAAAAAAAGAAAAAAAAAAAAAAAAAAAAAAAAATTTCCCCAGCACTGTATCAAACAACAACAGAATCCCCAGCTCAAAAGGACTCTAGTCTCTGCTCAAAGTTCACTTTCCTTTTTTGGAATTTTTCAGCAAATTTTAGCTTTAAATTCCTATGCAAAGTAAAACAAAACACAACCTAAACTAAACTAGCAAACAAAACAACTCCCTACTACTTCAATCCACCACCACTCACTTGCACACATCATAAGCCTGCGTGCTAGGAAAAGAAATGAGGTAGAAAAGATCATGTATCTCTTCTAATGCTTAATGCCTGTATTATTTTCCAGGAATGAATCTCTCCCCTCTTCTTCTCCCTCTCCCTCCCCCTGTCCTTCTACCTCTCTCTTCCCCTCCTTCTTTCTTCCTCCCTCACCTCAAATCCCTCCACATTATATAGCATGCATTTCTTTACAATCCTTCTGTCACTATATTATGGCATGTGTCTCATACACAAATAATTATCTAGACTATATCATCTTCATTGTATGTTGTCATTTACCCATTCATCATTATTTACAATTGTCCAAGTAATCTATACCATACAGAAAAGCATAGATAGAAACCACATTTTTGGATTATGATTTTTGAAGAAAAAGAGAACACAAGTTTAGCAAGAAATTTTCCCACATGAACAGCAGGAGTAACAGGGATGTCAGCCAGGTGCAGAGCCATGAGGCTAATAAGGAAGGAATGGGGGGTAGGGGCAGCAACTGTTTATTTCTCATCTTGCCAATAAAAGTTTTAAAATTTAACATTAAAGCCTGTCATTTGTCTCTGTGGTTGAATGAAAGCTATCCCCACAGTCAACTTAAATCTAAAAAAATAAACATTAACAGAAAACATCTGCTTCTACAAAGTCTACCCCTTAAATACAGGTCCACATACTACTCAACACAGGGGCACATAGTCATGGATTTCTAAGGTGAATCATAAACTCGAGCTGACAACCCTCCCTATATCTGTGTGTCCAAGCACTAGAGACCATCAATACTGACAAAAAAGACATTTCATCACCAAGAATCTTGCAGACTCAGGGTGAGTATACCTTCTCAGAAACATGGAACTAGAAATGCCTTCCTCAGACTTCTGAATAGCTACACATACACAATGAGATATCTTGGGGCCAAGATCGAAGTCTAACCTGAAATTCATTTACAACAGATGTATCTCTTACATCCCTGAGGGATGTCACACAGTGTGACCAGTATACATACATTAGAAACTGCACTGTACCACAGTAAGAGCCAAGATTTTAAATTCTACTAAATACAAAACAAACAAACAAACAAAAAGACTTTATATATTTATGTTCATTTAAGAAAATACTAGTAGTGATGTATTATTTTGAAATATAGAGTTAGTATGTTTGGAGTTATTTAAAATTTATATTGAGAAAAACATATGTATTTTCAGTATTGCTGTAGACAAGCATCTACATAACACTGTTAAATTGATTGTTTTATATCAAACAGCTTTTATAATACTCATTTTTATTGTTATAATATTTTATAAATTTTAAGGAATATGACAAAAAAGACATTGTAGGTATTGAAGGGGGTCTCTGGGAGGAGTTGGGGTAAAAAGGGAAAGAAGAATGTGATTTAATTCTATTTACTTAAAATACGTTTTTAAATGTTAACAAATTCAGATAAATTGAAATCATGTAACTTTTCTCATCATAATGCAATAAAATTTAAAAAAAAAAGAAAAGAAAAAAAGTACTGCACTCCATCATACCTGTGCATCACCCCACACTAGATTCAAGATTTAAGAGTATCTGAAGTTTAGATTTTCAAATTCAGGATATACAATATAACTAATATTAGAACATTCTGGGTTTAATATCTGTATCTTCTGTAGAAAGACATCCTAAGAAAATTTTGAAGTACTTCTCAGGTTTTCTTTGGGGATTTCTGACACATAAGTTAAGTATGTATTGATGTTTCTCTCAAAGGACATTAACATGCACATGGGGCACTCATACCTGGGAAATTTAATTTGCAAAATGCCACAAAATCCAAAACTTTTTGAGTACTTGGCCTGATGGCGAGAGTAAAATTACCTACTTGACCTCAGAAAATCTATTGCACATAAAACATGGTGTACTAAAGTGAAACATAAATTGTTTTCCTGTATAGCTGTATGTGAATCATTTAAAAATTAATGTTAACAACTGGGTCCTAACTTAATTTTTATGTGCATGAATAAAAAATTAAACTCCTGAACATGTCTGGATTCAATCCATATCCCCATCCATGAATCTCTTTTCATACAATTTCATCTAACTTGCTACACAATATTTATATGATATAATCCAATCACTTTCTAAACTCATTTTAGAATAACCTGCACAGCCAATTTAGAATTTTAAAAAAATATATCCTTTTAATGGTGTCTTCATTTTATTCATCAGAACCTTTATACAAATCTCAATGACAAATCCTAGTCAATAGATGTGGTTATAAACACTTTTATATACTTTTCAAATATTTTTAAAGTAAAATCTAATATCAAAGATTGAAGAAGTGTTCTGGAGAGAGCTGTCCTAACTGCGCCCTAAGATGGCGCCGGCTTCAGCTCCTTGCTGGAGTGCAAGAGTAGTAAACAACTCCTTATTTGGTTGTGCTTGTTTGCCTGGCTTGCTTCCTCCTATGGCAACCTATCTGCATGCACCACGTGGCCTACTGAGATAGGCTCAGGATAGAGCATTTAAGGGCCCAGGGGATTGCCTTGGGGAGGGGGGGTAGAGGGAGAAAGTCAGAAGTCAGAAGAAGAATGTATTAAGTTCCTGAATAAACTGCATGGAGAAGAGTTCGTGAGTCGCTTCTTTCTTGCTAGGCGAGATGGTAGTGACAGTGTTCACATTAAGGACACTCAAAGTTTAAGTCACCATTATGGTGAAATTCTGAAATACATTCTGAAGACTGTAGGCAGAGTTTTTAAAAGTATATTGCATCTAAACCTGAATCTGGATAGGGGAGCTAATAATTTCATTGTTAGCCACAGCGTTCTGGTTTCCAATAACCATCAATGTGCAGGGGCTACCAAAAATTGGCTATGATAAGTGCATGGGAAATCATATCCTGTCTGTAATATAAGGCTATGACTTCCAAAAGACATGATGCCACTCAAGCTAAGCAGAGGATTGATAAAATCCATGGCTGGGAATACTCACGTCAGCCAGCTGAGTCACTCCACTTGCTGTTTTTGCCAGTGTGACAAGGTCTTCTTGCATCTTATCCACCCATGACTTGATACTGTGGAATCAGAAGGAAGAAAGTTCCATCAGATTTCCCGCAAATACCATTAGCACACTGATATTTTATATATGTACTTCTTAAGTTTTTAGTCCCCCAACACCCGCCCGCCCTAGTTCCCACTAAGATCACCTTCCCATTCCTCCTTCAAACCGAAAAGAGTGTTGAACCATGGTTACACTAGGGTTTTTAGTTTCAAAACTTATTTTGGTTGGAGATTATTATTATTATTATTATTATTATTATTATTATTAGGTTCTTACATTTGCATGTGTGTACACACTGAAATGCCCCCAAATCAAAATGACAAAAATGACAGGGGCATCTTGGGACTCAAAAGAGTTAACATTTGCTCATTCACAAAATTTCATGAAAACAATTACTAAGTACAACGTTCAAAACTACATAGAAACTATACTTTCTGATCATAAATTGCGCATATCTAGAATCATGTCATCAGCTTACACTAGAGCAAATCACAAGGTCACCGGTGTCTCAATCCACAATGGGTAAAAACATTGTACCTTCCCAGCGGCACTCTGAGGTCCTGAGCTACAGGAGCAGTACTACAGTGCTCAAAAGACTGCTTCACTCCTGAAAACGCTTCCTTCAGCACTTAAGTTCAAATACATTCAGGCACTCTCTTGTCATTAATGCATTTAACATCTTGAAACACGAATTATTAATATCAATATGTTCTATAAACATCTAAATCTGAATAGCATCCAGAGCCCAACATTTGAATCAATGCACTTCAATGTCCATTATCATAATGATCTTATGTGGCATCATCATGCTTCAGGTCCAGAATGTGTTGCCTTTTCTCCAGGCAAACATAAAGAACATGGGTAACAGAGTAAGGATGCTTAGAAGAGAATTTGTGTTTGAATTTGAACTTCGAATGTATGTGATTTGAATCAAGGAAAGTGCAGTGTGTGCGTGTCTTCTCTTCTGTCAATGGTGAATTCCAACAGTTCACTAAGTCATCAACTTCATTTCAGAAACAGAATAAAGAAAATGAAACACAATCTTGAAAAGAGACTAAAATACTGTCTGTGAGAACACATTAAAAAAACCAAAGAGTTGAAAGAAGGAAAGAAAACTGAAAGTCAGTCATAAAGAGGATGAAGTGCTTATAGAAAAAAAGTCATGATTTACATGGGAAGCAAACTACTTAGAGAATAAAATATATAAAACCAGGAATGCTTTAGCACAAATAAAATCAATATAAATGTGTTCTCAATAATTCCATATAAATAAGGGAGAGAAAGGTAAATGACTATCAAAAAAACATAAAATAAAATTTACAGAACCACTAAAATAAACAGTGTGAATAATGTCCAATATCACAACTCATGCTATTGATGAATGGGTATGCATATCTGAAAAACAGTATAAACACTAACCCAATCAGTATTATTACTATTGTTATTAGATAAGTAAAACTATGCTTACTTTCACAGTTAGAAGGAAAAAAAATCACATTAGTGTACAGGTAAGAGCAAAGACAGACATTCTAAGGCAAACAGCTGGGAGGCACAGGCCTCAGGAATTGCAGGGGAGTCACAGGGCTGCAGGGACAGGATCCTCTCAGCTTCTGAGTGACAGAGCTGGATCAGCGACCATCTTTGCCCCTTCCCAGCTAGTGGAGGGCCTGCTTCCAGGGCGGGTTTCAGCCCTGGAGACTCAGGTGAGATCCACCATTTTTTCTCCAGTGAATATCTAAGGTGGGACCAGCTGGGAGGCACAGGCCTCAAGAGTAGAAGGGGAGTTGCAGGGCTGCAAGGACAGGACGAGCTTTAGTCAGAGACACCAAGAACATCTAAAACCAGAGATCAAGAGATGATGAAAGGCAAATGCAAGAATACTACCAACAGAAACCAAGACTGCGTGGATTCATCAGAACCTAGTATTACCCCTGCAGCAAGCCCTGGATATCCCAAAACACCTGAAAAGCAAGATTTGGATCTAAAATCATATCTTACAATGATGATACAGGAACTTAAGAAGGACATAAATAACTCCCTTAAAGAAATACAGGAGAACACAGGTAAAGAGGTAAAAGCCCTTAAATAGGAAACAAAAAAATCCCATAAAGAATTACAGCAGATCACAGGTAAACAAGTAGAAGCCCTTAAAGAGCAAACCCAAAAATCCCTTAAGGAATTACAGGAAAATACAAACAAACAGGTGAAGGAATTGAGTAAAACCATTCAGGACCTAAAAATGGAAATAGAAAAAATAAAGAAATCACAAAAAGAGACAACCCTGGAGTTAGAAATCTTATGGAAAGAGTCAGGAAACATAGATGCAAGCATCACCAACAGAATACAAGAGATAGAAAGGAGAATCTCAGGGGCAGAAGATAACATGGACAACATTGACAAAACAGTCAAAGAAAATGCAAAAAGCAAAAAGCTCCTAATCCAAAACGGCCAGGAAATCCAGGACACAATGAGAAGACCAAACCTAAGAATAATAGGTATAGAAGAGAGTGAAGACCTCCAACTTAAAGGGCCAGTAAATATCTTCAACAAAATTATAGAAGAAGGCTTCCCTAACCTAAAGAAAGAGATGTCCATGAACATACAAGAAGCCTATAGAACTCCAAATAGACTGGACCAGAAAAGAAATTCCTCCCACCACATAATAGTCAAAACACCAAACGCACAAAACAAAGAAAGAATACTAAAAGCAGTAAGGGAAAAAGGTCAAGTAACCTATAAAGGCAGGCCTACCTATCAGAATTACACCAGACTTCTCACCAGAGACTATGAAAGATAGAAGATCCTGGGTAGATGTCATACAGATCCTAAGAGAATACAAATGCCAGCCTAGGCTACTATACCCAGCAAAACTCTCAATCACCATAGATGGAGAAACCAAAGTATTCTATGACAAAACCAAATGCACACAATATGTTTCCACAAATCCAGCCCTTCAAAGGGTAATAAAGGGAAAACTCCAACACAAGGAGGGGAACTACATCCCTGAAAAAGCAAAAATGTAATCTTCCAAGAAAACTAAAAGAAGAGAGAGAGACATGAACGGAATGCCAGCTCTAACTACAAAACTAACAGGAAGAAACAATTACTTTTCCTTAATATCTATTAACATCAATGGACTCAATTCACCAATAAAAAGACATAGACTATCAGATTGGGTACATAAACAGGACCCAACATTTTGTTGCATACAGGAAACCCACCTCAGTGACAAAGACAGACATTACCTCAGAATAAAAGGCTGGAAAACAATTCTCCAAGCCAATGGTCCCAAGAAAAAAGCTGGAGTAGTCATTCTAATATCGAATAAAATAGACTTTCACTCTAAAGGGATCAAAAAAGATAAGGAGAGACACTTCATATTCATCAAAGGTATGATCTACCAAGATGAACTCTCAATTCTGAACCTCTATGCTCCAAATGCAAGGGCATCCACATTCATAAAAGAAACTTTACTAAAGCTCAAAGCACACATTACAACACACACAATAGTACTGGGAGATTTCAACACCCCACTCTCTGCAATGGACAGATCATGGAAACAGAAACTAAACAAAGACACAGTGAGACTAACAGAAGTTATGAAACAGATGGATTTAACAGATATCTATAGAACATTTTTTTTCCTAAAACAAAAGGATATACCTTCTTCTCAGCATCTCAAGGAACCTTCTCCAAAATTGACCATATAATTGGTCACAAATCAGGCCTCCACAAATACAAGAAGATTGAAATAATTCCTTGTATCTTATCAGATCACAATGATCTAAGGCTGCTCCTCAATAACAACATAAACAATGCAATGCCCACATACACGTGGAAGTTTAACAACACTCTACTCAATGATAACTTGGTCAAGAAAGAAATAAAGAAAGAAATTAAAGACTTTCTAGAGTTAATGAAAATGAAGCCACAACAAACACAAACCTATGGGACACAATGAAAGCAGTCCTAAGAGGAAAACTCATAGCTTTAAGTGCCTCCAAAAAGAAACTGGAGAGAGCATACACCAGCAATTTGACAGCACAACTAAAATCGCTAGAGCAAAAAGAAGCAAATTCACCCAAGAGGAGTCAAAGGCAGGAAATAATCAAACTCAGGGCTGAAATCAACCAAATAGAAACAAAAAGAACTATACAAAGAAT
>JADRCD010125242.1:0-11388 GCA_019843815.1 Montemys delectorum
TGCATAGTTTTTGACATCTTTTGTCAGAGGTTAAGTGACTGTAACCGAGGGTGGGTTTCTGAGTTCTCTGTTCTGTTCTTTTGGTCTATGTCTGTTTTGGGGCCAGCTCTATGCTGTTTCATTTCTATGGATCTGTTATGTAATTTGAGATCAAGTACCAGCTTTCTGCTTAGGATTGTTTGAATGTTAAGGATCTTTCATGCTTCTGTATGGATTTTGGGATTTTAAAAACTTTTAAGAATTACTTCTTTGTGAATTTTACATTGTGCTCCAAAATCCCACTCTCCTCCCCCTCCCTTCATATCCACTCTCCACCTTTGTACTCCCCCTAAAGAAAATCAAACCAAACCAAACAAAATAAATCCCTGGCCAAAGTTAAAGACAGCACAGAAAGCTATAATTTAACATAAAGTCATCCGGTCTCTTGGTTGAACTGCCAATAGAGAGATGAGCAGATAGGCCAGTGGTGAGAAGGTTCTTGCTTTTCCTCCTGAGCAAGGATGCAGCTCTGGGAGTCACAGAAACATACACAGTGGTCACTTTTCTCAAATGAAGAAGGCACAGATCCATGGCACTGGGTTTGTTAACGGGTCTACTGATGGAGGGTGTAACTTACTGCTTCCCAAGGAGCAAGAATAACAACTGCCTTTGCATCTCAAGTTCCACTTGTCTTCGTAGCACACACACCACCCAGGCTCTCTTCCTCTTCCATCTCTCTACCACCTCTTTGCTTGCTTCTTTTTCTCCCATCAGGCCACCACCTACGTGCTCACTACCTGTCATGCCTGGGTCTGATGAGGACCCGGGTGTGATCCACGGTGTTATCTGGATTTTAGGATTTTTTTTTTCAGAATAAGTTCACTAGAATGTTGTTGGAAATTGCATTGAATATATAAACTGATTTCTATCACACATTCCACAATATTAATCTGTCAGTCCATAAGCATGGGTTGTCTTTCTGTCCTCTAGCATCTTCTTCAGTGTATTGGGTTTTCAGTATGTAGAAGTCTTTCACTTCCCTGCCTAAGTTCATTTCTGGAAATCTTATTTGAAGCTTGTTTGAATGGGATCATTTTTTTCTTGTTTCTTTCCCAGCAAGTTCTTTATTGGTGTATACAAAAGTTACTGACTTTTATTATGGTGGGTGTGCATTCTGCTGTTTTGATGACAGTGTTTGTCAGGTCTGAGAGTTCTCTGTGGCATCTTCAGGGTCTTTTAATTATAGAATCATGCCATCTGCAAATGTAGGTGACTTGACTTCCCTATTTTCTATATTTTAAAGCATATACATGTTTATGCATGGGGTACCTGTGGGTTGAGGATGTGTGTATGCCCATGTGTTCACGTGGTTAGTGGCCAGAGGACAACCTCAGGATGTAACTATAAGGAATGCCATCACCTCTCTTGAGTAAGGGCTTCTTATTAGCTTGGAACTCACAACTAGGCTAGACTAGACTGATTGGTCAGCAAATGGCAAAGTCTCCTGTCTCTGTCTCTCCAGCACTAGAATTACAAACACCCACCATACCCAGCATTTAAAACAACATTTTTATTGATTCTCTGGGATTTTCGTATCATGCATCCTGATCATATTCACTTCTCAGTCCTTCCATGTCCAGCCCTTTAACCCTTGTAACCCTTCCTCCCAAGAAAAAGTAAAAATGAAAATAAGAATTTTTAAAAAATGTTCAGTTTGTGTTAACCATATATTCCCTGGAGCATGGCTAAACTCTCAATGGCCTGTCCCTTAAGTAGAGCTGAGTTCTTCCCCTCCCTCATCCCTTAAATAGAGTGGCGTCCTTCCCCTTCCTCACCCCTACAAGAGGCCACCAAGTATAGAGAGCCATACTTCAGCATCCCCATAATACTTCTTAGGAGTTCTTTCCGGTGGCTTCCTGTCTAGACAGCTACTTAGTGGCTTCCTGTCTAGACAGCTACTTAGTGGTTTCCTGTCTAGACAGCTACTTAGTGGCTTCCCGTCTAGACAGCTACTTAGTGGCTTTCTGTCTAGACAGCTACTTAGTGGTTTCTAGTCTAGACAGCTACTTAGTGGCTTCCTGTCTAGACAGCTACTTTTTTGAGAGGAGTTGGGATGGGGGTAGAGGTGGTCACAGAAGCCTTCTGTATCCCTCCCTCTCAACTTTGCATCTGTGGTCATTGATAACACAGCAAAACCAGATTCCTTCCTCTTTGTAGTCATCAGGAGCACAGATCATGGGCTGCCTGAGGGTTCTGGTGACAGGTCAGACTCTGAGCATGCAGTGGGACCACAGACCCAGACAAGGCCCCCATTGTCAGCCTGGACCATAGATGTCAACATGGCTCAGGTGGCAGTGCAGACCACTTCATCAGTAGACCCTGGTAGCAACATGGCCCATGGACATCAACACAGTTCCAGTCTGCAGCACAGACTACAGAAATCCACATGGTTTTTGGTGGTAGCACAGGCTATGGACATCAATGCAGACACGGGCTTCAGTAGGACCACAGACCCAGACATGGCCTTCTGCAGCAATGCAGACCCAGACATCACAATGGCCTCAGGTGGCAGCACAGACCACTTGAATCAATATGTACTCCCCTCTACCTCCCATACACACCCCTGAGGCAGCATAGCCCATGGTCATCAATGTGGTTTCAGGCTGCAGCACAGACCAAGGACATCACATGTTCCCCTGTGGTAACATGGGCCACAAGCATCAACAGGGCCCCCAGTCCACTGCAGTGGCTTGGAGCTTTCAGCCCCCTCCTTCCACCCAGTGAGGGAGAGGCAGGCATAACCCAGCATAACCAGCATTTTTATGTGGGTTCTGGGGCTCAAATTTAGTTCTTCATTTTTTGCAAGGCAAGCACTTTACCAACCTCTTTTTTTTTTTAAATTGTATTCTTTAAATTTCCTTCTCCTCTGTTATTGTTTAGCTAAGACTTCTAGCACCATATCAGGCATGAGGGCCCACCCTTGCTTGACTCCTGACTTTAGAGGAAATGGCCCTACTTTTAGCTGAGTTAGTACACTTCTGGGTATAGGTGTGCAGCTTTGCCGAGGTACGTTGAGGTTATGTTCCTAGTTTCTTCAGAGTTTTTGATATGAGCTTTGTCCAAGGCCTTCTCTGCGTCTGCTCACATGCTCATTTGATGTATGTCCTTAAGCTTGTTTATGTCTTAACTTGGGTTACTATTGTCGTGATAAAACACTATGACCAAAGAAATTTGGGGAGGAAAGGGTTTATTCACCTTATACCTCCATAGCACTGTTTATCATTGAAGGAAGTCAGGACAGGAACTCAAACAGGACAAGACATGGAGGAGGCAGGAGTTGATGCAGAAGCCACGGGAAGGGGTGCCGATTACTGCCTTACTTCTTATGGCTTGCTCAGCTTGCTTTCTTACAGAACCTAGGATGCCCAGCTCAGGGATCTTATCACCCACAGTGGGCTGTCAATTACTAATTAAGAAAATGACTTACAGCTAGATCTTACAGAGAAACTTTCTCAAGTGAGGTTCTCTCTTTTCAGACGATTCTAGATAGTATCAAATTGACATAAAAATAGCGAGGGCAATTACATTTACTAGTTTTTGTATGTCCAGACAGCCTGGTGCTCCTAGAATGAATCTAATTTGATCATGAGGTATAATATTCTTAATGTATCTTTGCATTTGGTTTGTAAGAGTTATTGGGATTTTTTTTTCTGTTCTGCTCATCAGAGAAATTAGGCTATGGTTGACTACTTTTGTTGTCTGCATCTAGCTTTAGTTTTGGGGTAAATTTGGCTTTGTAGAATGACTTTAGTAGTGTTCCTTCCCTTTCTATTTTATGTGACAGTTTAGACAGCATTGATGTTAACTCTGGTAGGATTTGTCAGTGACTCCGTCTGGTCCAAGTATTTTTGTTGGGAGACTTTATTGTTGCTTCAGTCTCACTCTGTTACAGACATACATCTACTTTCCTTTTGCTGTGATAATACATTCTGACCAAAGAAAGTTAAGAGAAAAGGTCCCAGAGTTCCCCATAGGGGTGAGAGCAGAGCCTCTGTTTCTGGAACTGTGCAATGAGTTGGCTGCTGGGAAATTATAGTAAGGCCCCTGGGATGGTAAGGCTGAGGGACTCATGACGCCATCTCATGCCATCTTGAGGCCTGCATCTTCCCAGGTAGAATGCTTTCATAGAGAGACCAGGGAAAACAGGAAGTAGAAACCGAGGACCAGAATGGAAGAGGTACAGGAAGACCACCAGCAAGCATCAAGGGGGCCTTGTCCTTGAAGAAAATAGCAGAAACATGGAAGTAGGGTAATGAGAGCTGTGTGGCCACATGGTCTGAGACAGGTATTTTAGTTACTTCTCCATTGCTGTGGTGAGACACTGTGACCAAGGGAACTTCTAGTAGAAAGTTTATTTGGGGTTATAGTTCCAGAAAGAGAAGGGTCTATCATCATCATAATAGAGAAGTGTGGCAACATGTAGGCATGACAACTGAAGCAACTAGCACTTCATCAGCAGGAAACAAGGAGCCAACAGGGAGTGCCCTAGGTCTTCCGATTTTCAAAGCCAGATCGATCATTGTAGCAAAAAATTTGATATCTTAAAAAAAAAAACCCACAGAATTTTTATGGAAATACATTTTTTAAAAATTTATTTATTTATATTCCAAATGTTGCCATATTTCCTGGTTACCCCCTCGAAGAGGTCCTCCACCAATCCCTGCTTCACCTGAGAGGCAAGAGGGCAGATTCCCCAAGTGCCCCACCTTATACATCAAGTCTCAGCAGGATTAGGCATATCCTCTTTCACTGAGGCCAAATATGGCAGTTATCTGCTACATATGTGTCGGAGGCCTAGGACCAGCCCATGTATGTATGCTGTTTGGTTGGTGGCTCAGTCTCTGGGATCTCCCAGGGATCCCTCCCAGGGGTCCAAGTTGGTTGACACTGTTGGTCTTCCTGTGGGGTTGCCATCTCCTTGAGGACCTTCAATCCATTCCCTAACTTCCACAGGGATCTCCAACCTCTGTCCAATGTTTGTTTGTAGGTATCTGCATCTGTCTCAGTCAGCTGCTAGGTAGAGCCTCTCAAAGAGCTGCTGTGCTAGGCTCTTGTCTGCAAGCACAACATAGCATCATTAACAGTGTGAGATTGGTGCCTGCCCCTTGGGATGGGTCTTGAAATGGTTTGCCATTGGACTGCCATTCCTTCAGTCTCTGCACCATCTTTGTCCCTGCATTTCTTTTAGACAGGACCAAGTTTGGTTCATAAGTGGATTGGTGTCCCCATCCCTCCATCGGGGCCCTGTCTGACTAATGGAGGTGGTCTTTTCAGTTTCTGTATCCTAACTGTTAGGCATTTCTGCTTAGGTCACCTGCATTGACTCCTGAGAGCCTTGCTTATCCTGAGCCTCTGGAACTTTCTAGAGCATCCCCCTATTCTGGACCTGTGGCAGCTGTGTATTCCCATTCACTCTCCTGGCCCTCTTTTGTCTTTCCCCATACCTGATCCTGAGTGCACATTCTCCTCCCCATCCCCTCACCCACCCAGATTCCTCCCTCCTTCTGCCTCCCATGACTACTTTGTTCCCCTTTCTAAGTAGGATTCAAACATCCTCACTTGGGACTTCCTTCTTGTTTAACTTCTTTGGATGTATAGGCTGTATCATGGATATTCTGTATCAGTGAGTACATACCATTCATGTCCTTTTTGGACTGGGTTACCTTACTCAGGATGATATTTTTTAGTTCTATCCATTTGCCTGCAAAATTCATGATATCCTTGTTTTTTAATAGCTGAATAGTATTACATTGTGTAAATGTACCACATTTTCTGAATTCATTCTTTGGTTGAGGGACATGCTATTATAAATCTGCTATGAACATAGTGGAGTCCTTGTGGTATGGTGGAGCATCTCTTGGGTATATGCCCAAGAGTGGTATAGCTGGGTCTTCAGGTAGAACTATTTCCAATTTTCTCAGAAGCTATCAGATTGATTTTCAGAGTGCTTTTACAAGTTTGCAATCCCATCAGCAATGGAGGAGTGATCTTCTTTCTCCACATCATCGCCAGCATCTGCTGTCATCTGAGTTTTTGATCTTAGCCATTATGATTGATTTAAGGTGGAATATTAGGGTTGTTTTGATTTGCATTTCCCCAATGATTAAGGATGTTGAACATTTCTCAGCCATTCAAGATTCCTCTGTTGAGAATTCTCTGTTTAGTTATATGCCATTATTCTCTGTTTAGTTATAACCCATTTTTGGATTGGGTTATTTTGTTTTTTGGAATCTTACTTCTTGAATTCTTTATATATTTTAGATATTAGCCTTCTGTATGATGAAGGGTCAGTGAGGGTCTTTCTCCAATCTGTAGGCTGTTGTTTTGTCCTATTGACAGTGTCCTTTGCCTTACAGAAGCTTTTCAGTTTCATGAGGTCTCATTAATTCTTGAAATTCATGCCTGAGTCACTGGTGTTCTGTTCAGGAAATTGTCTCCTGTGCCAATGCATTCAAAGCTGTTTCCCACTTTATCTTCTATTAGATTTAGTGTATATGGTTTTTATTTGTTTTAAATTGAGGCCTTTGTTTCATTTGGGCTTGAGTTTGTATGGGTAGATAAATATGGATCCATTTGCATTCTTCTACAAGCAGACATCCAGTTAGACCAGCACCATTTGTTGAAAATGCTTTTCCTGTTCCATTGTATGGTTTTGGCTTCTTTGTAAAAGATCAAGTGTCTATTGGTTTTAGGTGTATTGGTTTATTTCTGGATCTCTGATTTGATTCCATTAATCCACCTATCCATTTCTATACCAATACTGTGCAGTTTTACCACTATTGCTCTGCAGTACAGCTTAGGTCAGGGATGGTGATACCCCCAGAAGTTCTTTTACTGTTCAGGATCATTTTGGCTATCTTGGGTTTCTGTTTTTCCATGTGTAGTTGAGAATTATTCTTTCAAGTTCTGTGAAGAATTGTGTTGGAATTTTGATAGGATTGCATTGAATCTGTAGATTGCTTTTGATAAGATGGCCATCTTTTTACAATTTTAATTCTACCAATCTACGAGCAAGGGAGATCTTTCCACCTTTTGATAGCTTCCTCAATTTCGTTCTTCAGAGACTTGAAGTTCCTGTCTTTCACTTGCTTAGTTAGAGTTGTACCAAAGTATTTTATGCTATTTATAGCCATTGTGAAGGGTGTTGTTTCTCTATCTTCTTTTTCAGGCCATTTAGTGCTTGTGTAGATGAGGGCTATGGATTTCTTTGAGTTAAATTTGTATCCAGCCACTTTGCTGAAGGTGTTTATCAGCTGTAGAGTTCCCTGGTGGAATCTTTGGGGTCACTTATGTATACTCTCATGTCATCTGTGAATAGTGATACCTTGACTTATTTTCCAATTTGTATCTCCCTAATCTGCTTTAGTTGTCTTATTGCTCTAGCCAGAATTTCAAGTACTATATTGAATAGATAAGGGGAGAGTGGACAACCTTGTCTTGTCCCAAATTTTAGTGGAGATGCTTTAAGTTTCTCCCCATTTAATTTTATGTTGACTATTGGCTTTCTGTATATTGCCTTTATTGTGTTTAGGTATGCCCCCTTGAGTCCTCGCTCTCTCCAAGACTTTTATCATGAAGGGGTGTTAGGTTTTGTCAAACACTTTTTTTTGGCATCCAGTGCGACGATCATGTGTTTTTTTTTTTCTTTCAGTTTGTTTATAAGGTGAATTATGTTGATGGATTTTTATATATTGAGTCACCCCTGCATCCCTGGAATGAAGACTACTTTATCGTGGTGGATAATATCTTTGATTTGTTCTTGGATTCGGTTTGTGAGAATTTATTGAGTATTTTGCATCAATGTTCATAAAGAAAATTGGTCTGAAGTTCTCTTTTTTTATTCAGTCTTTTGTGGTTTAGGTATCAGAGTGACTGATACCTAATAGAATAGTTTGGCAGAGTTCCTTCTGTTTCCGTCTGTGGAATAGTTTGAGGAGTATTGGCATTATCTTTTCTTTGAAATTCTGGCAGAATTCTGCATTAAAATCATCTGGCTCAGAGATTTGTTTAGTTGGGAGACTTTTTTATATTAATTTTTTTTTATTCACTTTACGTCCTGCTCACTTTCCATGTCCTAGTCACCCCTCCCACAATCCTTCTCCCCTCAACTTCCCCCTATCCTCTGGGAGGGTGGGGACTGACTGGGTATTTCTCTACCCCCTGACTCTGGCATTTCAAGTCTGTGAGGGTAGGTGCTTCCTCTCCCACTAAGGCCAGACAAGGCAGCCCAGCTAGTAGAACACATCTCAGATACAGGCAACAGCTTTTTGGATAGCCCCCACTCCAGTTGTTCAGGACCACATGAAAGTCAAGCTGCACGTCTGCTACATATGAGAGGAGAGGCCTAGGTCCAGTCTGCTCTTTGGTTGGTGATTCAGACTCTGAGAGAGCTACAAGGGTCCAGGTTAGTTGACTCTGTTTGTCTTTATGTGGAGTTTCTATTCCCTTTCGGACCTTCCTCCTATTCTTTCATAAGAATCCCTAGGCTCCATCCACTGCTTGGCTGTGGGTGTCTATATCTGTCTGAATCAGCTGCTTGGTGGAGCCTCTCAGAAGAGAACATGTTCCTGTCTGTAAGAATGACAGAGTATCATTAGTAGTGTTAGGGATTGGTGCTTGCCCATGGGATGGGTTTCAAGTTGTCCAGTTATTGGTTGGCCATTTCCTCAGTCTCTGCTCCCTCCCCTGTGCCTCCATCACTTGTAGACAGAATTAATTTTGGGTTGAAAGTTTTCTGGGTGGGTTGGTATCTCTATAGCTCCACTGAGGTTCCTGTCTGGCTACAGGAGATAGCCTCTTCAGGTTCCATATTTTAAATGTAATGAGTTACAGCTAAGGTCACCCACATTGATTCTTGGGTACCTCCCTTTTCCCACGTCTCTGTCCTATCTTGGAGATGCCCCTCACCTCCTCACCCCCATCAGTTGCAGATTTCCATGGCCATGTGGCCAACTCTCCTGTCCCTCCCCACACCTGATCCTAACCCCCATTCCCCTCTTTACCCTCCTTTTGTATCCTCCCTCCCTCCCTCCCTCCCTCCCTTCCTCCTTCCCTCCCAGTTCCTCCCTCTATCTGCCTCTTATGACTATTTTATTTCTCTTTCTGAGTGAGATTCAAGCTTTCTCAACTGGGCCTTCCTTATATTTAGCTTCTTTAGGTCTGTGAAGTGTAACATGGTACCTGTATTTTATTGTCAATATCCACTTATAAATGAGTATATATCATGCATGTCCTTTTGGGATTGGGTTACGTTACTCAGGATGACATTCTCAAGTTCCATTAATTTGCCTGTAAAATTTATGATGTCTTGGTTTTTAACAGCTGAATAGTATTCCATTGTGTAGATGCATCACAATTTCTTTATCCATTTCAGTTGAGGGTCATCTAGATTGTTTCTAGGTTCTGGCTATTTCAAATAAAACTGCTATGAACATAATTTAGCAAGTCTTTGGGAGATGTTGGAGTATCTTTTGAGTATATGACTAGGAGTGGTATAGCTAGGTCTTGAGGTAGAACTATTCCCAGAATTCTGAGAAAATGCCAAATTGATTTCCAACATGGCTGTACAAGTTTGCATTCCTAGCAACAATGGAGGAGTGTTCCTCTTGCTCCATATCCTTGCCAGCATGTGCTATCTCTTGAGTTTTGATCTTAGTCATTCTGATGAGCATAGGATGGAACTTCAGAGTTGTTTTGATTCGCATTTCCCTAATGACTAAGGACTTTGAACATTTCTTTAAGTGCTTCTCAGCCATTTGAGATTCCTCTGTTGAATTCTAGAAAGTCCTTAATTTCTTTCTTTTTTTCCTGACCCAGAGATTGAGTAGAGAGTTGTACACAATTTCTAAGAGTGTGTAAGCTTTTGCTGGAGGCCAGCCCTGGTGGTTCTTCTTAAAGCAGCAGAGGGGGAAGAGTGTCGGCAGTATAAGACTTAGTCTTATGAGATATTTAGGGTTGCTGTATAATAATAAAATGTTTACTTGCCTTAAGCCTAAGTCACTATGCTTCAGTAGCTGCCCTGCCTTCTGTGAGCTCCTCTGAGGTGAGAAACTGTTTAGCATCTCATCATCAAACACCAGGGAATTAAGTGAAAAGATTTATTGTTGGTGCTCCTTTCTCTGGTTAATTGCTGTTCTCCAACATGATTCCATCCCACTGTCCATCACTTTGATATCTGTGTGACCTCAAGTATGTCAACGTTTACCTGAAAGTGGATGATGATAGTGTTTCCCTGTACAGATTTTCAGGAGGTGTCAATGAGGTAGTAGTGCATGCAAGACACAGAGAGACTGTTTAAATGGACATATCCATGGAAGGGCCACCCCTAGGGCCTGACATCTTCACTGGCCCATGTCTGTTGGCCCAGCAACCCTATTAATCATGGAGAAGAAAAGGCTTAAATAAGGTCCCCAATGAAGAAAGGAGAAACTGAAGACCCACATTGGTCAGGATGCAAGGTGCCTGCTTTAGGTGCTTTCACAGCTGGTATATTTACCTATGGAAGGCACTCCAGGTTTCAGGCTGTGACTTACAAAGGACATCCTGAAGAAGAATTGTGGCTAATACTGTAAGCCTCAGCCAGTGGACCTGACAGCCAGAGAGAATCTCGGGGAAGGAGGAGGAAAAAGGAGAAGGAAAAAAGATGAGATTTTATTGTCAGTACACTGCCCACCTTCCCCCAATAGAAGGACTCATTTTCAGGACCTAAACCAGCTAACTTTGCAATCTGGAACTATGGAATTACATAGCAGCCTGAATCATAGCTGTCCTTGAAGCCGAGAACCCACTGCCTCAGGATGTCAGAAGTTCAGGATCTGAAGATCTAGTATCCAGAACCCTAACACCTCAGACTTCTAAAACCCTTGAGCCCTTGAACCCTAGAACTTTAAGGTCCTCAGGGGGCTGAAGCCTCTGGGGAGGCCCAATTCCCCAGTTCCCTGAAGATTCTCATTCCAGGTGCTTAGGCACAGTCATTTCAATAAAGGTGTGTTGATCACAAGAAAACATTAGCTTAAAGAATATAGGAGATGCAGGGACATGGTAAAGAGTGATTTCTGCACTCTTCATCTGCAACCTTCTGCTACTAAGGAGGAGGAGGAAGCTGAACCTCCCAGGAAACAGTGTCCTGAGGACATAGGCACACCTAGAAATACCTCTCCTGCTACCACCAGGCCTGACTCAAGGTGCCAAGAGCTGGGGACTTAGTTTTTCATTAGCAAGCCCACTGTCTTTGTCACAGATATACAGTGTCCAGAACACTGTTCATTACAGTGTTTTGTCTGAAAAAGCTTGGGTAAGAGTTCAGTATGGGCATGAAGGTCCTGTGGAGGTCAGTGATTCACAACTCTG
>JADRCD010125249.1:409-15405 GCA_019843815.1 Montemys delectorum
TCACTGGCATTGCATTAGGTCACTGGCAGCATTCACTGGCATTGTGTGGAGTGACAGGCAGTGTTCACTGTCATTGTATGCATGACAGGCACCACTCACTGGCATTGCATGGCATGACAGGAAGCCTTTGCTGGCATTGGATGGCACAACAGGCAGTTTTCACTGGTATTGCATGGAATGACAGCCAGTGTTCACTGGCATTAGCCAGCATTTACTGTCATTGCATGGAGTGACAGGCAGCATTCACTGGCATTTGATGGCACAATGTTCAGTGGTACTGCATTATGTCATAGGCAGCATTATTCATTTGCATTGCATGAGTGACAGCCATCATTTACTGGGACTGGATGGTGTAACAAACAGTGTTCACTGGCAGCGTTCACTGGCATTGGAAGCCATGACAGCATGCGTAGTATGAAGGACATTAAGAACCATGAGCCAGTGAAACTATAGGGTTCAGCACAGGCAAGCACTGTCTGAAACGCCACGGAGTCATTATGTATTGATTTGCATTTGATTTCAGCTCCTGTGTATTCAGAAACCTTTCACTGTTGCCAAATACTTTGTGACTCCCCATGTTTTATTCTGCGACCCGATTTGGGGGTCAAAGCCCTCAGTTTAAGAAGCTGTGGTTTAAACCTCCCAACCATAACCCCTAATCAGGTATCTCCTTTCTTTCCCCATTTCAATTAATTCCTCGGTCAGTTGTCATCTTTCTGACTAGACACCATCTCTCCTACACAAAATGGCATGCCCCATATTACTCATAACTGTTTCCTTTTAGAACACCATTTTACACTTTGCCGACGGAGATAACATTCAAAGTACCAGTTGTGGCTTAAATCAAAATGTCTGCCATAGGCTCACACACATGCTTAAACACTTGATCCTACCTGGTGAAGTTGTTTGGAAAGTTGTAGAACTTTCTGGAGGTGAAAGTTTTCTAGAGAAAGTGGGTCAGTGCAAGTGTGTCTTGACAATGTACAGCCTGGCCCACTTCCTGCCCATGTTCCACTTCCTGTTCCACCGAGAGGTGACTTGAGAGGCCTTAGCTGCATGTTCCCGCCATCGTGTAGCTAGCTGCCTGCTCCCATGAATGCTGTATTAACAAGTGTAAATTATATTATAATGATAACTATATTACTATAACCACGTCACAGGACAGAAGGAGAGAAGAGTGATTTACAAAAACACGCTTACCGTCTTTTACATGTTTGCATGTGTTACTGCTGATGGGATCCTAAAAGAAATTCAAGTGGTTTGCTTGTGTCTGAGTTAGACTGTGTAAGATGGGTAGGGAAGATTTCCCCTGCTTTCCTGTGCTTTTGGAGCTTTAGCGCAGTGTGTGGCAGAAACTGGTTTTTTTATTTCCTTAGTTAGTCACCAAAAATGCACAAGGGAAAGAAGCTGAATATCACCAGGGATAATTTCCTATTAAGGAAAATCAATGATGATAAACTACACATCAAATGGTAGGGATTTAAGTTGGAAACAATGGTTCATTCAACTAATTTTCAAATTCAACTCCCACAAAGACCTAACTCTTCATCCTAAGGGTACCATATTGACTCCAGTGTGAAAAAGAACTGCCCGCTGAAACACTGTAACGAACAGCTCCCAGTTAACATGCTTCTATATGTTGCTATGTTAAATGATTGTCATTTTCCAATGTTAACAGACATTACAGCAGCCTTCTATTTTTAAGTTTATTTGGGATCCAAAGCTATAGCAATGGAAGCTTATAAATACTAGGGTGAGGGGCTAACAAACCCCCATCCACTGTAGATTATTCCATGGTGGTCAAGCTCAGACAGAAAAATATAAGCTGAAATTATAAATGACTTTCAATCATTTTTAGTTTCTCCTTACAATTTTTGCTTCAAATTTTCTAGAAAGAACAAGTTCTCTTCTTAAAAAGATTGTTTTTTGTTTTTATGTGTTTGTTTGGCAGTATTGGAGAAGGGACCCGGGCCTCACACGGGATAGACAAATGCTCTACCCCTGAGCTATACTCGAAGCTTCTATAAAAGTCATTTTTTTCTATCAACAATTTAATTCTTGGCAACAAAACTTTAAATACCTTCTTCCTTTACATATAGATAAGTTGTTAAGCATTACTTCTTGTAAGATGAGAGAATGGAAACACGGCCCGTGTCCGCCAGGAGGTCATCTGAGAAAGAGGGGCTGGCCTGGTGCTCATGTGATGTGAATGCACCGTGTTTCCGATTTGGGTGGTCCAGAGTGTAATAGGAACATCAGAGAAGGAAGTCTTGACTCTGCCTGACACAGAGAGAGGAGCAGAGTGCTCACGAAAGGAGTAGTGAGGCTGAACACAGGAGAAAGCTATACAGGGGGTAAAGAAAGGAAGAGAACCCAAGCAGAGAGAAAAGTGGAGGAAACAGGATCAAAGGACCCCTAAATTTATTACTGTAACCCAGAAAAACAGGATGAAGGCAAGACTCACACAGAATGTAAGGAATGACAGAGGGGATGTGAGCGGTAGGGCAGGACTTGATCACCAACGGCACAGCAGCGCAAGATGAGGGCGAGGAGGAGGAGTGAGACCAAGCTTTCTACACTATTCAACACTCCATATCTGTTGCGGGGATTAATGAGGCCAGGATCAAAGTTGAATATATTAGAAGGGTCAGCTTTGGGGAAAGAGAAAAGAGAAGATGGAAACTTATTCAGGTCACAGAGAGTTTGATTTGCCTCCCAACTGTGCCTAACACCATATTTGAAACACAGGAAATATGATGCTGAAATCTGGATAGAACTCAAAGCTGGAGGTGGACACCTGAGTGTTGAGGTTGTTACACAAACACAATAGCTGTTAAGAGGGAGGACAGGGAGCACCCTCACCAGTATTGATCCATCGAGCATGGCTTCATGGATCAAATGAACATCCCAGCTTTCTCCCTTTCCCCAGTTGAAGGCCCACCAGAGACCATAAAATTTAGTGCCTCTATTTAGAGGCTTTTAGTGTATCCAAACTCACTGGCGGTCAGACAAATGCCTACCAAAGAGACGATGAAATTCTATTTTTGCCTACTAGATTGGGGGAAAAAATTAAAGATTGATAATATCCATCGCTGGAAGGCACACAGGGAAATGAGCTGCTGTATTTCTGGCATGAGTGCAGATTGCTATGATATTTTGGGATGTCTATTATCCATTCAAGCCTGCATGACATGTGGCCCAGCAACTGTACTCTTAAAAATCTGTTTCAGAAACCAAAGCAGCCATCGAAAGAACACATGCACAGAGCCTTTACTCCTATGTTACTTATGAGGGTTAAAAAATGATAATAATAAATGACAACTACAAATGCAATGTTCAGAAAACCAACAGTCTGTATTAAACAGTATTATGCAACTGTCAAACATTAATATAACATATATATGTTTGGATTTGAATCTATAAAGATATTTTAAATAGACTCTGAAGGAAAAGACAAGTTGACAAATTCTGCATTGTCTTATTAGGAGAAAACAAAGTGGAAAGGTGTTGTAAAGGTGTGTGTGTGTTTATGTGTATATGTGTGCATGTATGTATATGTGTGTATGTGTGTGTGCATGCACATGTGTGTGTGTGTGTGTGTGTGTGTGCATGTATGTACCCTTGGAGGCCAGAAGAAGAAGTCAGATATGATGAAGCTGGAGTTAGAGGCAGCTGAACCACTTGACATGGATGCTAGGAACCAAATGAATTCTCTGCAGGTGAGAGCAAGAAGCAGCAGCCTTGTAGCTGCTTGTCCATCACTGCAGCCCCCAAAGTGATATCCCATAATAGCCATCCATGTTCACAGTAACTGACGTAGGTAGAGCAGTGACTTTGTTAACAAGCATTATGACAAGTGTAATATGTGCTGTGCATCTAACAAAAATATTCTACCAAAATGCAAATAAAGGATCGTCACTCTCGTGTTTAAGGAAAGAAAATGAGCCTAAGTAATCCAAGGCAGGTCACAAAGGGAGCAGACAGCCAATGAGCATTGCTCCCGGAAGCCAGGTCGAGGATTTGTACACTGAGCATTGCTCCCGGAAGCCAGGGTTAGGATTTGTACACTGAGCCTCTGGACTAGTTGGAGATTGTTATTTTTTTCATGCCACCATATTGTTGGGTTCATTAAAAAAAATACTATTTCATTTTTTTAAATACCTTAATAGAAACATATGGGGGAAAAAAACTCAAACAGCTCACCACTGTCCTTAACAAATTCGCAGTTGGTAACAGGGGCCTATGGTGTCATCTTTCCAAGTGCCTGGTTATGAAGTGGAAGTTGTAGCTGGTTGGTGTTTAGCTGCCCCAAGGCTCAGAGCTTCACTTTTAAGACACTGCCCATCCCTACTGACAAAAGTCTGTCAGAAGCTTCGGTAGATGCTGCCTTCTGGGAGAGAACTGGAAAGACGGGGCTAAGGGCACCAAGTCACTCATCCTTCCTCATCGCGGGGTTCAGAGATGAAATCTGTTACCGCAGGACACAAAGTGTACCCTTGTCAGCCTGACCAGGAGCAGGTTGTGTGGAGGAAATTTCGCCTCTGAGTCTCATTTATGTGGCAGCTCACAGCCGTCAAGGACAGACCTCCCATTCCTGGGGAGTCAACAAGCCCCTTATGAGTTTGTTCACATAAAAAGCTGGGAAGCAAGGATGGGCACAAAGTGAATACCCAGAAGGCACTTCTTCCAACTGTGAGAGCTCAGAGAACGCCTTCAGCTGTTGCCTGTCTTTCCTTTTCCCTGCAACAGAATTAGGGGGCCAGTCTACTCCAGAACATGGAGTGTTGGAGGACATGTGGATATTTTGTAGGTGTCCTGGACAAGGGAGGACCTCCCTAGTTCAGAGTTCAATTTTTGACAAACTTACACAGCATATGGAAATTTACCATATAATGTATATCACATATAATTGACTTCCTCCCTGGAATCCTCCCTCATATGTTCTTGCATTATTCTTCCCTGGAGCACTTACCTCTACCACACCTAACACTATAGTTGGGTGTGGCGTGTCCCCCAGAGTTCCATGTATTACGGGCTTGGGCGGCAGCCTGTGCTGCTGCTGTTACTGCTGGGTGGTAGCAAAATGACTAGAACATAAAATCTAGTAAAAGTAACGTTACTGAAAACTTGGATCTCACCTCCTACTTCTCCTTCCCTTCGTCCCCACCTTGCACCCTCCCCCCATGAGGCAAGCAAGCAGCTTTGTTCTACCACATACGCTCACTCACCAGGTTCTATCTCACCTCAGGCCCCAAGGTAATGAAGCCAACTGATCAAGGGTTGACATCTCTGAGTTTGACACCAGATGAACAATACAGTGAGACCTTGTTCCCTCTCCCCTCCCAAAATAAATACACATATTAATACTGAGCCATCAGGCAAGATTTTTCTACTGATAAAGACTATTTTTTTAAAGTTGTAGTCTGGGAAGGAGCTTGGTACAAAGGGTTGAGAGTATTGCTAACTCCTTGCTAGAAAGTACCCGTTTGTCAGAGGTGACTCACTCGTTGCTTCTCAGCTCTTCTTGAATCAAAGGGAACAGAAGGATTAGTTTCTTGGTGATCAGTTTTAAAGATGGAAAGTCTTTAGGTACCTGACACCTGCTTATTCTGAAATCTGCAGAGCCTGCTGTCCTTCAGATAGACCTTGCACCGTTGAACATATCGGTTGCTCTCTTGTTGCCTTCCCAGTAATTTTCTGATGAGTACTACTTTGTGGGTTCTGAGCTCTTTGAGAGAGCAGTGTACTCTCCCCATCCTCATCCCAACCTCCAAAAGGCCAGAGACAAAGGCTTTGCATGTTTATTGAAAGGGCTCCTACCCGGGAAGCCAGCACTAAGTGAATTCTGAAGCCTGTGGCTTTAAGCCACTTATCCTCTAAGATCTCCATAAACCAGATTCGGTGAAGGGCTCTCAGCAAAGGCCAGAGAAGAGGAACATATTCTGAGCTGGGGCTGGAGAGCGTGCACTTGTACTTGAGGGCTATCTTTCACTAAAGAACTCAAGAGCAATTTCTGGTTGGAAAGAGCTGTGTGCAGGTATCGCCAACCCCCACCTCCCTGCCCCTCTCCACCCACCCCCTAAACAGGGAACAGAGAGCTATATAAGCCCAGAGCTAATTTATCTTCCCTAATATAAAATGTTCCACCAATTTTTCAAGTAGATTTATTGAATAGATAAGCCCTGGAACATTCTTTCTGCAGACCTGTAAAAAAAAAACGTCAGCAGCATCCCTCTTCTTTCATGATATCACTGTCGGGCAGCTCCTTTAGTTGGTATAGGATGCCAATGAGCCCAAGGCCATGCATCTGACCATATACATCAATTCCATTCACATGGACAATTGTATGAGGTATACCCACCATGTTAACCATAGTGCCACAAACCCTGGGTGGGAAACTATTGATGCAGGGTTGGAAATCCATCATGTGTACACAGCAGTCCTGGCTCAGTTTGGCCTATTTTGAACATTCTTCTTCCTCTACCCTCATGTTGCTTCTCCATACCCTACACTCCAGTCATTTTGTTGAGACTTCTAATTGTCCTTAAATAGGGATACTGGGTGGCGCCATGCTCCTATGCTTGGGGAACAGAGAGTAGCGAAAGGATGAGCCACCAACACTTCACTTTTCTTCTCTTTTCCTCAGTAGAAGTAAAGTTCAATTTTAACATCTGAATTAAACTGCATCCCATGAGACCCATAAGGTATGCCACAGCACAGCCTTTGTGGCCCAAGCTCATTGGGCAAGCCTGTATTTCTTGAGGCTGTCACATAGCAAATACTAAACTAAGGGAAGGCCAAATCTGTATGGTGCGTGTCAGTCCGTCTAGGGAAGGTATGCAGTGAAGTTCAGAAGATGTTGTCAAAGGGCAGGCTGGATGGATGATCTTCTGTAGGTCGAGGCTTACACTGGTACTGATGCAAAAGCAAGACAAAGCTGGAGTATGAAAACAAGGGCAGAAATGTCTCCATCCTTAACTTCCACGGTGCTGTGTGCTGCTTACTACTCTCATCCCTGAGACCCATGACCCAGCGGTAGCAACTTAAGGGAGACTAAGCCACTGCTTCATGGCAGCCGGGGGCCTGAAGGGTAGCTTGTTCAAACTTTTGTGGACAGGATACTAAGAGCTCAGACTGGAAGCGAGGCCGGATTTCAGCCCTCAAAGGTTCACCTCCAGTGATCTACCTCTGCCAGCCATATTTCCTGCCTCAAGGCTCCATAATTTCCAAACACCACCCAAGGACCAAATGCTCAGATACACTGGCTGATGAGGGATATTACACGTCTAAACCACAGTGCTTGGCTATTTGTACACATATCTGCAAAATCAGCATCACAGTAGTACCTGACTTGAAACACAATAGGGAACACCACACTTTCTCTGCAGTCAATATTAAAACCAAGAATACACGAGGTCATTTTGTTTGCCTAGCAGAAGGTAAGAGGGACAGCCAGAACATCTGTCCATCCAGCCAATAAGTATGGAATGCCTGCTACGCAGCTGGTGTTGTTCACATGGGGCCAGGTCTTCTGGACCATGTAAATCAAAGAAGTGTCAATTTGCCCCTATGTAAAGTGTGGATTAAGGGGCCCACTCTAGTTACATACAGTGCAACAGAGTTGGGAAATTGATTCTTCTGGTAAAGGAATTAATTTTCTCAGAGTGGAATTTTTCATTGTTATTTCTTTTTGAAAGAGACATAATATGTCCCTTTCAGTGTGTGTCATGCTTCATACTTGAGCAACCTGAGCTTCCCATTTTCAGGCTCACAAAGACACCCATCTTTCTGAGCACCATGACTAGGTAATTAAGAAAAATGGAGTGTCAGATGCCGCCGAGAAAGGATCCATCTTTGAGAGGAAGCCAGCTTGCTTTCTGTGCTGGAAAAACCTGAGAGTAAAAGGGAAGAAAGCTTCAGTGACTCTCCTAGGTCCTAGACTGTCATTGGTATGTGTGACCTTTGGTGGATTAAGTGTCTCTTCCAGGTCTCAGTTCATTCTCACTAATAGGTAATTGATATTCCCTCCCTAGGGCCACTGAAACAACAGGCCACCTGCCTGCTTACACTGACCACAAACATCAGAGAGAGGAGTCAGAGATTTGATCCAGAAATCCTTGAAGTTTGAAAGATCCTAAGGACTACAGGGGACAGTCACTCTGCTTTAAAAGAACTCTTGTTTTTCTGTGAAGGACTCCCCTGTCCTGCATGGGCCTAGCTGGGCAAGAACTCTAAGGATTATTCTCCCTAACACACACACACACACACACATACACACACACACACACACACAAATCCCCCCCCCCCTCATGCACACATACATGTACATGCTCTGTTCATTAATTGCCCAGTTGCCCAGGACAGTACATTTTTTTCTGGCCCCATTCACTCCAGCCCAGGTCCAGCCATATTTATTTCATATATGTGAGTACACTGTCACTGTCTTCAGACACAGCAGAAAGCATCAGATCTCATTACAGATGGTTGTGAGCCACCATGTGGTTGCTGGGAATTGAACTCAGGACCTCTGGAAGAGCAGTCCGCACTCTTAACCGCTGTGCCATCTCTCCAGCCCCAACAGTACATTTTCTAAAATTGAAAACAGATTCCTTTGTCATATACTATATCCCAACCACAGTTTCCCTTCCCTCCACTCTTCCTGGCTAACCCCACCTCCCACCTCATCTCCCCACTCACCACTTCTCTATTTCTTCTCCAGAAAAGAACAGGCCTCGAAGAGGCTATAGCCAAACAGGACAAAACAAGAGACAATAAGGCTGGAGAGGTGGCTCAGCAGTTAAGAGCACTGACTGCTCTTCCATAGCACCTGGGTTCAATGCCCAGCACCCACATGGCAGTTCACACCTATCCATAACTCCACTTCCAGGGCTTCTGACACCCTCACACAGACATACATTCAGGCAAAAATACCAATGGACCAAAATAAAAATAAGTTTAAGGGGGGAGGGGAGAGGAAGAATAAGTCAAGGCAAAACCCCTCCTTTTGAGGATGAACAAGGCAATCCAACAAGAGAAAGAGCCCCAAAGGTGGACAAAATTGTCAGAAATACACCTGCTCCTACTGTTAGGAGTTCTCCAAAACCACCAGATTAGCAGCCATAGCATACACACAGAGGACCTAGTGTAGACCTGTGCTTGCCAATTCAGTCTCTCTGAGTCCATGGGAGCCTTACTTAGCTATTCAGTGGTCATATTCTCCTGGTGTTCCCTATCCTCTCAGACTCAACAACTTGATGGAGACCTCCACAATATCTGTCTTTGGGTCTCTGTACCAGTTCCCTTCTGCTTCTGGAGGAAGCCTCTCTGATGACCACTAGACAGGACGATACTTCTTAATCCTTTCCCATTGTAATCTCTTAAAGAACCCTTCAGATGTTTTTCCCTAATCAACATGCATTATGTATGTTTATCGTATGTAGGTCTGTGTATTATATATAAAAAAGTAAGGTTTGTTGTTGTTGTTGTTGTTGTTGTTGTTACTAAGAAGGAATTTTACCTGCCCAGAAGGGATATAGGCCTCCAAGAATATGTGGCCTAGAGTAGCAAGTCAATATGTCTAAACCAAAGCCTACTTTCCTGTATGTCTTGCTCTAATATTAGCCTCATTTAGAGAAAAGCCACTCAGTTCACTCAGACCCAGGCTTTTGGGTTAGCACCAGTGCATGTTTACATTGGGAGTGACAGGACTACACAGCATGGTGGGAGAGGGGATCCCAACAAAAAAAGGTTATTCGTGGCCCTCAACAGGGGACTACCATCTCAGCCAAAGCCATACCTTTTCCCAAGAACCAGTGACTGGTCCTTGTCGACTATAAAAATGTACTCCCTGCTAGCCCCACCTTGGGAGACTCTCAAGGGCTACCTACTACAGTTGTGGAGGACTTTATGTGGTTAGCTGAGGTAAGCTGACAACCCCTTGATGTATATACCTTCACTTCTGGATTTGAGTACTTTTAACAGAGTAGCTCGATCTTAATTTATTTGTATCTGAAAGAAACCCAACTAAGGCTTTTGCATAACTGATTCTGTTTTTCTGCACTGATCCCCACAACTTCGATTTTTCATTTGTCATTCTACCCTTGGGCATCTCTTAGGGCATTCCTTTCTGTCATTCATACCTTGATAAATTCCACTCTATACCCTACCATCTATGAGGAGCCTCTCCTCATTTTAAAGCTGTAGTTTCTGAAGTACCCTGAATCCCAGGAAATTTGAAAACCATCTAACAGTGCATGGAAGGAAAATGTTATAATTTTAATCTCATTTAAGTAATAATGAAAAAATTGAGCAATCAATATTCCAGAGGCAAGTGACATGGATATACTAAGAGCAAATTGGGTTTAGGACCCCCCGAGTCTTCTAGCTCAGAGGACCTGACAGGGCATTAGAAACCACTTACTTTGAACATTGAGCAAACACACAATCTGATTCAATGTATTTATGGATAATTTTGTTTTGAATGCTAAAATCTTTGTAGTGATATTTTGCAGTGGGATGTTAGAAGCCACAAAGCTCCTGTTTCATAGAGCTTCATTGATCCCCCTGCACACTAAAGAGCTGTCAAATCTTATGATGACCATCAAGTCTGTTAGACACAGTTTCCAATGCTTTCTGTAATAGAAGAGATTATATAAGAGATTCATAAATAACAATGTCTAGAAAATATTTCTCAATATTTGACAATAACTGTATAAACTAACTGTTTATTTTTTTCTTTTATGTTTGTCCCTCCAAATAGAGGAGTGTTTAAACAATGAATAAAACAATCACTTAAAAAGGAGAACACTGCTGGGCAGTGGTGGCACATACCTTTAATCCCAGCACTTGGGAGGCAGAGGCAGGGGGATTTCTGAGTTTGAGGCCAGCCTGGTCTACAGAGTGAGTTCTAGGCCAGCCAGGGCTATACAGAGAAACCCTGTCTCGAAAAAAACAAAAAATAAAAAAAAGAGAACATTTTGATAACAGATGCCTGGTACTATTTCCATGATCACATGGTCTTGTTGCCTGAAAACAGTATGTCCCACTTAAAATATTTCTTTATCTGCTCTCTTTGGAGATGAGCATCTATTTTTGAATCTTCTAAATAAAGACATCTGGGTGGAGCATGAGCTTACTTGTTGAAAGTAGATGGATGTGATATCATCCACATAGTTGATGAGAGCAACAGACTGACAAAGTGGTGAAGGTGACAATTTATTAATGCGATGTGATAAAAGATGATTTGCATAATTAGTAAATGGGACTGGAAAGTGAAAGGAGGACTGTTATAGTGAGCAAAGCCACAGATGTATTTCCTTCCTCAGGATCTTCCTATCTTAGCGAATTATCTTTCCTAGCTATAATAGCCATTTGAATAATGTATTCAAAGAAACTAAATTTTGAACTTCGTCTTTAACAAAGTATTGACAAAGATCATTAGCAACCTGTTAAATCAGCTTTCCCATTGCTTTCATTAAAATAAGAGATTTTGTGGTAGACATAAAAGATCTTTTATTATATTAATGATAAAAAATCATTTATTTTACTTTGTGCAGCATGTCTCTTACATGATATATTGGCTATGATATATATGACATATATGATACATATGATAGATATATGCTATGTGTAAATACCACTAATAGTATATCTTGGATGATGTGCTCAAAATAATTTACTCATAAATACAAAAATAAAATCTTAAGAATTCTTCTTGGATTAATTTCTTGTGACTATTCTAATGAATGACTACAAATTTAGTTACACAAAAATATAGAAAGCGCGGTAGGGAGGTGGCTCAGTAGATAAAGCATTTGTCATACAATCCTTAGGACCAGAGTTCAGGTCCCTATAACCCCACATAAAAGCTAGGTAATCCAGGCATCCTATTTGTAATCCCAGCACTCAGAAAGCAGAGACAAGGAGCCCTGGGGCAAAATGGCAAGCCACACTAGCCCAGTTGGTGAGCTCAGATTTCAGCAATAGATCATACCTCAACATATAAGAAGAAGAGCAATGAAAGAAAAGATCTAATCTCAATTTCTAGCTTACACACGTACACATACATACCTCCATATGTGCAAACACATGTATACATGAATATGCAGAACGAGGAAAATAGTTATACTCTTATAGCTCTGGAGGCCATATGTACTAAGCTCTGTCCCCAGAGGTTTTGATTCAGCAGGTCTGTGGTAGACCCAATAATTTGCATGTTTACCAGGTTCCCATGCTTTACTGAAGCACCTGGCACAGAAGTCACACTTTAAGAAGCACTAAGGAGGAAGTTTATGGAGGTCCTAGTAAGTTAGAACAAAGGGTTAGATATCAGAGGTGTAATCTGCATCTAGCTTGTCCTCTGGTTCAAGGAGCCAATGGAAAAAGAGCTAATGGGCAAAAAGGATGCATAGCTTTTGCCAATTAAATATTCAGCCTGATGATCTAGAAAATCCCACAGTTAACTTTAGTCAAAGACAAAGATAGAATCCTGGCGTCCCACTCTTGAGAATTAATACCAGTTTCCTCCTTTGAATGAGTAAATCTGTAAGTAGTTCAGGAATCCCAGGAGAAATAGAGAAGAAAATCATAAGTAAATTGACAGGTCATCAACTATCACTTACACAAAGACATGGTCCGGTCTTTTGATCTACTCATTACCTCCTTCCAGAAAGAACATAGCTATTTTCTAAGTAGAACAGTTTCCCTGAGATGCAGACATGTTTGAGGCAATTAAGAAGCCATCACACACCTTCTTACAAGTTCTACTTCAGTGTCAGATGTCCTGAGTGGGCTCTGGATGAAGAAGTTGAAGACATACAAGCACACACAGAAACATGCAATCAGTCCTTCGACAAACACTGTCCTCTGCTCTGACCTTGCCATGGATGCTGTATGAGAATATGGAGCTGTTAGGCTTATGGAGTTTATCATCCTTTTAAGTCTTCTTGCTAGTACCTTTTTATATAGCAAATAAGAGTTAGCTCCCAATATCTATGTTCTTTGTCTTCCTCTGGGCCATAATGTCTAAACCCATTTGCCTCTCTTACATTAAGGTGTGGTTCTATGGCCCAATTGTAGACTACAAAAGTAAGTGGATTAATGTGTTTCTCCTGGCCTTTGACATATGAGATCACCTCTCCTTACTAGTTGCCAACTGAGTGGACATAGCAATAAGGAGCTGAAAGAGAGAAATTTGTGAGCTTGAAGGTATCCAGGCCTCCAACTGGCTGAATAAAGGAGCTCACTTCACACACAGCTGAATAAGAAATAAATTTCTACTGCATTACATTCCTGGAAATGGCGGGGGGGGGGTTCATACAGTAGTTATCCTCATGGGTGTTATTACTATTAATAGACTTGTACTTTAGGAGAAATAGTGGGATGTGAATAACAAATATGTTCATTTTTTAACTTCCATATGGGTGAAAATAAGAGACTTCTAGATCCTAAAAGGATACTGTTAATGATCTGAAAAATCTGGCATGGTCCTTTGTGGTCTGCAGTTTCCACAGCATACTGTGGGGGCAGAAGAGAGGGAAGACCACTACTACTTTGAGTAAGGGTCACTTCAAACATAATTCAGAATAAATTTTAAACTTGATCTTAGCCAAAAAGCTAAGAAGTTATGCTTTCAGAAGAAATATGTTATATGGAGAAGCATAGATTGGTCAAGTAAACTCTAGCTGTTGAGAGCATGAAAATTAGAAATCTGATGTCCCCTGTCACTGGTCATGGGCCATGCTCATATGAGCACCATGCACTATCAGAACCACTTCTGAGATGTCTGTGTGGAAATCAAACCTGTCAAGCCACAGAGCCTCCCTCTTTGATTGACTCCACCATGTTTCTTACAGGAGACCAGGGAGCTCAGTGAGTACCAAAGGCTACTGTCACTATGGCAAGCACAGAGCAGCACTGTCCTGCCACAGCAGAGAGAGAGTATGCAGCATGTCTACATCATCACTAAGCGCCAGGGGCTGCCATGACCCCGACACCACATAATGATTTCCTTACTCTTCTGGGTACTGGCAGAGATGCAAAAATCAATGCTCAGGGCTTCGAGCCATCATCTAGGATCAAGGCCTAGTGCATTCTTCATGTACAAGCCTCTTGCTGATGATTCGTCAAAAATCAGACACCCCAGACTGTTTCTGGAATGGAAAATCAATAACCTTGTCAATGAGCTGCTTCTCCTGCCAGAGCTGGCAGCCATGCTACTCCCAAGTCTTCTCAGAGTCTCTCTGCCCCTGGCTTTCCCAACACCCACACAACTCTCTTTGTCTCCAGTCAGGAGAGAAATGGCTTCTTAAATTTCAGCTTCTATTATGTGAACATCTGTGAGCAAATAAACTGGGAGTGTGGCTTCCATGCTGTCCGTCCCCTGCTTGGGACCCCACATTTCATTCCCAACCCATTGAGGCCCAATGCACCTGGTAGATGAATCAATGCCCAGTGGGTGGCTCTAAATCTATAAATAATTCAAGACAATAACCAAAACAAGGACTCCATTCCTTTCACTGAGAGAGGAGACTGTATTTAGGAGATTATCACCTTAGGCTACAATTTAGGAAATTACATTTCCGTTTCAAAAGAACTGATAATATGGAGATAAAATAAAAAATTCCCCGAACACTGTTAGACAAATCCCTGACATTTTTCATTGTAACATCATTGGTTCCCACAAGCACAGTGCTGTGGGAACCCACCAAAATGCCATAGTGGGTAATCTAGCTGGTACTGGAAATGTAAATTAATTTAACATGGTAAACAAAGGAGCCTCTTAGAAAATATATTTCAAATGCTCCGTATAGTGTGACTGTTTTAGAGAAGTTATATTCGTAGTGCGATGCTCTGGCCCTGATGCATAAACTGGAGCAAGAAAACACCCTGATCTGCTAGGCTGTTGGTCATCTTCCCTTTGTTTTAAGATGACTTGGAGATTGTCAGGCAGAGCCAAATATATATATATATATATATATATATATATATATATATAT
>JADRCD010125265.1:0-15106 GCA_019843815.1 Montemys delectorum
TTTCTCTCTCAGTCTGTCTCTCTGCCTCTCTCTCTCTCTCAGTCTGTCTCTTTCTGTCTTTCTGTTTCTCTCTCAGTCTGTCTCGCTGTTTCTCTCTTTCTCTCAATCTGTCTCTTTCTGTCTCTCTGTTTCTCTCTCAGTCTGTCTCCTGTCTCTCTCTGTTTTTCTCTCTTGGTCTGTCTCTCTGTTTCTCTATTTCTATCTGTCTCTCTCTTTTGGTCTGTCTCTTTCTGTCTCTCTGTCTCTCTGTCTCTCTCTCTCTGTGTTTCTCTCTCTCAATCTGTCTCTTTCTGTCTCTCTCTCTGTTTCTCTCTCTCCGTCTCTCTCACACACTCACACAAATCAATACTCAGCAATGACCAAACAGAAATCGAAAATTAACAATGCTCATTAATCACTTTCAACATCAGTGATCTCAAGTTGCCAAGAAAAAGACACAAACAAAGTGGATGTGAAAACAGGACCCATCCTTCATCTGCATCCAGGAAACACACCTAAAGTTCAAGAACAGATATTACCTCAGGATAAAACGATGGAAAAATATTCCAAGCTAATAGACTTAAGAAACAAGTTGGTGTATCCATATTAATATTGGACAAAATAGACTTCAAGTTAAAGCTAATGAGAAGAGACAAGAAAGGATACTACATACTCATCAGTGGAAAAATCCACCAAGAAGACATTTCAGTTCTTAATATCTATGTTCCAAGCATGAGGACACCCAGTTTTGTAAGAGACACAGCTTAAATCAAATATTGACCCTCACTACGGGATTCTGGGAATCTTCAATAATCCACTCTCACCAACAGATAGTCATCAGACAAAAGCTAAACAGAGAAATGCCTAACTAGCTGATGCTACAGGCCAAATGAGCCTAACAGATAGTTCTAGAACATCTCATCCAAACAAAAGAGAATATATCCTCTTCTCAGAACATCTTGGAACTGTTTCCAAAACTGACCACATATTGGGACACAAAGCATGTCTCTACAAACAGAAGGAAATTGAAATAACATCATGCAATCTTTCTGACTACCATGGGCTAAAGCTGGATATCAACACTAACAGAATCAACAGAAAGTTTACAAATTTATAGAAACTGAACAATACAAATAGGTCAATAAATAAATTAAAGACTTTCTAGAATTGAAAAAAAAATGAATACGCAACATACCAAAACTTACAGGGAGGTGGTTCTAAAAGGAAAGTTAATAATACTAAGTGCCTAGATTTAAAAAGAAAAAAAGAAGAAGAGATTTTATACTAACAATAGCATGCCTGAAAGCTCTAGGACAAAAAGAAGAAATTACACTCAAAAGGAGTAGATGGCAAGAAACAAACAAATTTAGGGCTAAAATCCATGAAATTGGAATCAACAAACAAAACAAAACAACCGATGAAACAAACAATTGGTTCTTTGAGAAAAACAGAACGATTAACAAAGCCTTAACACAATTAACTAAAAGGTAATCCTGAGTAGTAAGAGACCTGAGGGAGGTATGATGATCTCTAATTTCAAGAGGTATTACCAAACTATAAAAATAAAAAAGAGCACTGTATTGGCTCCAAACCAGACACATTGATTAAGAGATTAAAATTGAAGACCCATATATAAATCCACACACCTTAAGACACCAGATTTTCAACAAATGGTGCTGGCCAAAATGGACGGTTTCACGTAGAAGAATGCAAATGCATTCGTAATTATCGCCCTGCACAAAACTCAACTCCACACAGATCAATGGCCTCAATATAAAATAAGACACACTGAACGGGATAGAAGAGGAGGTTAGAAATAGCCTTCCAGTCATCTGTAAGAGAAGACTTTGTAAACAGGATACTGTTAGCACAGGCACTAAGACTGATTAAGAGATTAAAATTGATAAAAACTGCATGGTACCGGTACAGAGACAGACAGGTTGTTCAATGGAACAGAATTGAAGACCCAGAAATAAAACCACACACTTCCAGATACTTGATCTTTGACAAAGAAGCCAAAACTATACAATGGAAAAAAAGAAAGCATCTTCAATAAATGGTGTTGGTCTAACTGGCTGTCTGTATGTAGAAAATTGAAAATAGCACAATATTTTTCACCTTGCACAAAGCTCAAGTCCAAGAGGATCAAGGACCTCCACACAAAACCAAATACACTGAATCACATACAAGAGAAAGTGGGAAAGAGCCTTGAACTCATTGGCACAGGGGGAAATTTCCTAAGCAGAACTCCCATGGCTCGTGCTCTAAGATCACAAGAATTGATAAATGGGACCTTGTGAAACAGGAAAGCTTCTGTAAGGCAAAGGACATAGTCAATAAGTCAAATCGGCAGCCTACAAATTGAGAAAAAAAAACTTTACTAATCCCACATCTGATAGAGGGCTAATATCCAAAATATAGGCTAATATCCAAGATATATAAAGAATTCAAGAAGCTAACCACCAAAAAAAAAAAAATAAATAAAAACAAACAAAAACAAAACAAAACAAAAAAACTCAAAAAAACAAAACAAAAAAACAACAAACCAAAAAACCTCAAGCAACAACAAAAACAACAAAAAACAATCCAATCAAAAAATGGGATATAGAACCAAACTAAGAATTCAAAACAGGACTCTCGAATGGCTGAGAAATACTTAAAGAAACGTTCAAGGTCCTTAGTGATCAGAGACATGCAAATCAAAATGACCCTGAGATTCCACCTTACACCTATCAGAATGGCTAAGATCAAAACTACAGGTGGCAACACACGTTGGCAAGGATGTGGAGAAAGAGGAACGCTCCTCCATTGCTGGTGGGATTGCAAACTGCTACAACCACCCTGGAAAACAATCTGGAGGTTCCTCAGAAAACTGGAAATAGATCTACCTGAAGATCCAGCAATACCACTCTTGGGAATATAGCCAAAAGATGACCAGCCATGCCACAGGGAGACACGCTCCACTCTGTTCAGAGTGGCCTTACTTGTGATTTCCAGAAGCTAGAAACAACCCAGATGTCCCATGACAGAAGAATGGATACAGAAAAGGTGGTTCATATACACAATAGAATACTACTCACCTATTAAGAACAAGGACATCCTGAGTTATGCAGGCAAATGGATGGAACTATAAAATATTATCCTGAGTGAGGTAACTCAGACCCAAAAGGACATGCATGGTATGTACTCACTAAGAAGTGGATATTAGCCACAAAATAGTACAGAATACCCAAGATACAGTCCACAGAACTCAAAAGGTCAACAAACTAAAGTGCCCAAGTGAGGATGTCTAGTCCCACTTGGGAAGGAGAAGAAAGCAATCACAGGTGGGGATGGAGGGAGCGACCTGGAAGGGAAAGTACATGTGGGGGGGGGCATGAGGGGAATCTGATCTGGTATTGGGTGAGGGAGAAGGACTGAAGCCCCGAGGGACAGCAGAAAGAATGGAAATAATGGAAACAGGCACCCCTGGGAGGTAGGAGGTTGAGAGAACCCTCCAGCTGCATCAGAGACCTGGAAGGTGAGAGACTCTCAGAACTCAAAAGTAGAGAGACCTTAGATGAAATGTCCGACAGTAGGGAAAAGGAACTTATAGAACCCATCTCCAGCAGGAAGACAGGGCATCAAGTGAGGGAGGGGGTTGCCATCCCACAGTCACATCTCTGACCCGTAATTGTTCCTGTGTGAAAGAATTATAGGTATGGAAATGGAGAGGAGCCAGAGGAAAAGAAGGTCCAGTGACAGGCCCAAAGTGGGATCCAGCTCAAGGAGAAGGACCCAAGGCCTGACACCGTTACTGAGGCTATGGAGCGCTCACAAAAAGGGGCCTAGCATGACCGCACTCTGGAAGACCCAACAAGAAGCTGAAAGAGTCAGATGCAGATATTTGCGCCCAATCAATGGACAGAAGCAGCTGACCCCTGTGGGTGAATTAGGGAAAGGCTGAAAGAAGCTGAGGAGGAGGGCCACCCTGTAGAAAGACCAGCAGTCTCAATTAATCTGGACCCCCAAGATCTCTCAAACACTGGACCACCAACCAGGCAGCATACACCAGCTGATATGAGGTGCTCAACACATATATAGTAGAGGACTGCCGGGTCTGTGTTCAATCAGAGATGATGCACCTAACCCTCAAGAGACTGGAGGCCCCAGGGAGTTTAGCGATCAGGTGGGATTGAGGACAGAGAGGTGGTGACATCCTCGTGGAGACGGGAGGTGGGGAGGAAGTATGGGATGTGGAACATTTGGAGGGTGGAAGGGGGCCAGGGGGACAGAACAAAATCTCGAATATAAAAAGAAAGAAAGAAAGAAATTAAATAAATAAATGAAAAAAATAACTGGGACCTCATGAAACTGAAAATCTCTGTAAGGGAAAAGACACCATCATTCAAACAAAGTAGCAGCCTACAGAATGGGAAAAGATTTTTTTTTACCAATTCCACCTTTTGTAGAGGACTAATATCAAAAACATAAATAGGCTTAAGAAGCTAGATATTATGAAACAATCTAATCTGAAAGTGGGGCACAGATCTAGAGAGCACTCCATAAAAGAAACTCAAGTGGCTGAGAAACAAAGAAATGTTCAACACACTTAGCCATCAGAGAAATGCAAATAAAAGCTCTTGTGAGATTTTTGTCTTGTGCCTGTCATAATGGCTAAGATCAACAAAACAAGTGACAACTCACGGTGACGACAATAGAGCAAAGGGAAACACTCATTTATTGCTGGTGGGAGTGCAAACTTTCTCAGCCAAGCTGGAGACTGGTACAGCAGCTACTCAGGCAGACAGTTATCAATGCACCTCAAGGTCCAGCTGTACCACTCCGGGATATACCCGAGACACTTTATCCTTCTGCAAACGCAATGGCTCAACCATCTTCATTGCTGCTCCGTTCATAATAGCTCAATCTGGAAACAACCTAGATGTCCCTCAGCAGAAGGATGGATAAAGAAAATGGGGTACATTTACACTATGGAATATTAAAAAATGACACTATGAAATTTGCAGGGTGGAACTAGAAAAAGCCATTCCAAGGGAAGCATATATATATATATATATTCACTTATATGTAGCTATTAGCTGTTAAGTCAATGATGACCAAGCTGTAGTTGATATAACCACAGAGGGTGGGTATAAAATAAGGGACTAGGGGACACACACACACACACACACACACACACACACACATATATATATATTATCAAGAAAAGGAAATAGAATATATGGTTATTTAATGTGGGAAGGGTTTTTCTTTTTCCTAGGGAAAATCAGGTGGGGAACAAGAAGGGAGAAGGACCAACGCAGGAGGGAGAGTCAACTAAAATCAAGTGTCCTTTAAGGTGTAGTATAGAAACTGAATATAGTAGGAGCTTCCTAAAATATGTACATATATGAAGACAATGTAAAAGAAATCACCCAATGACTGGGAAGAGAGAATCCCAAGTGCCCTTCTTTTGTCACCAAATTAAGTTTCTGGGGATGGGTTATATCTAACTGAGCTGTTGCCTAAAGGCATCCTATGGGAACCCAAACGCAGCCCATGTCATTAAGACTATAGGTTGCACTCCACAAAGTGATGGCAATGGCAAGGCCCGATTGCTGAAGAAAATACCTACACAACTCATAGAACACAAAGAAGCTGAGCTGGTACTTACAGGGTACCTTTACTCTTATGTTATATCTAGTGTCTTTAGTAAAGGAAACTATTCTTCATGATACCAATGGAATGGTAAACATCAACTCAGCCACAAAGTCTTTGACCCACAATGATGTCCTGCCTGCAAGATATGCTAGTGCAGTGGTAGCACAAAGTTTCTGAGAGTCGCCAGCCAGTATCTGATTTTGACTTAAGGTTCATTTCAAGAGATAGAACCCATACCAGATACTACTTGGGTGATCAAGAACCTGAAATTAGATATCCCAGAGACCTAGGGTTAAAACCCAATGATAATGCTATAAAAAAATGTAGCAATAAAATAATTCCTAATCACATAGGGCTACAGTCATAGATAAGTGCTCTGTTTAGCCATCATCAGAGAAGATTTCCCTTGCAATAGATGGAAACAAATATACGGACTACAGCCAGACAATATGCAGGGTTTAGAGACCTTGGATTACTCAGACCTAAACAGGATGTCTCTATCAAATCCCTCCCCTCAGGGCTCAGGAACCAACTGAGGAGGAGACAGAAAGAATGTAAGAGTCCGAAGAGATGGAGGAGACCAAGAAAACAAGGCCCTCTAAATCAACATGGTCAAAGCTCATCTGAACTCACACAGACAAATGCCGCATGCAGAAGGCCTACACAAGTCTGCACCAGGTCCCTTGTTTTTCTAGGATTCCTGAGGGAGCGATGAGTAGGTTTCTGTTTTTCCCGTCTTCTCTGGGCTCTTTTCCTTCTGTTTGTTTTGTCCAATTCGGATGTGTTAGTTCTTGTGTTATCTAATTTTATTATATCTTATTTTTTTATTACCCCATAGAAGCTTGTTCATTTTCTAATGAGAGATAGAAAGGGAGTAGATCTACATCAGAGTAGAGATAAGGAGGAGCTAAGAGGAGTAGAGGGAAGGGAGCTGTAACCAGGATACATTACGTAAGAAAAATCTATTTTTTAATAAAAGCAAAAAAAAAAATTTAAAAAAAAAGGATAGAAAAGAAAAGAAAAATGAGACCATATTGCTCTTGCAGAGAACTTGAGAATTCAGTACCTAATCAGGTGGTTCACAACCATCTGCAACTTCAGCCAACAGATTAGACAACCTCTGGTAGCCTCCAAAGAACTTGCACTCATGTATACCCACACAAACATACACTAGTAATAATAATAATAATTAATAATAATAGTAATAAATAATAATAATTTTCAATTTAATGAACTTGTTAACTACAAGCTAGTAATGCACATAAAGTACTCAGAATACTGCTTTAAATATGTCAAGTTCTTAACAAACTTCTATTTTTGTAATAAGAAAGAAAACTAAGTTTCTTTTCCATTTTTCCTAGAGAAAATAATACGACAGGATAATACTGAAAACCCAGGGTTGCTACAGATAAAAACAACTCACAGAGCTACCTATGGAGTATATGAATTTAGAAGACACCTTGGTATTATTAGGGTTACCATGCAGTGATGGAACATCATGACCAACACTAAGTCGGGGAGGAAAGGTCTTTATTCAGCTTACACTGCCACATCAAAGGAAGTCAGGGCAGGAGCAGCACTCCTGGAGGGAGTGGCTGATGACGAGGTTAGGGTAGGATGCTCATCACTGGCTTGATCACCATGCAATCTTACAGAAACTAGAACTACCAGTCCAGGGATGGCACCACACTCAGGTAAACGAAATGAACAAGCCTTGCACGACGGTTCTCAAAGCCACAGTAATGATCTACTGTTATAGTGTCAAAAGCAAGAAGAATTTGTTCTAGGAAAATATTTTGCATGTCAGATATGGACATATAAGACTTGTATTTGTTAGAAAGAACATCTAACATAAGCTACACACTTTGAGCAAGTTCAAAGCTAGATATTTAGAGACAAAACACACGCACACAAAACATATGGCCACAACACTCTGCCAATGCCCGGGAGCCAGTTCTTACAAGGAGTATGAAAACACAGCTCAGGCTCTTGTTTGGTTCACACTGTCTTGTGTCTGGGAGAGCCGTGGCCAGGCCGATATTCACAGTCTTCACAGCTTACTCTTAGCTGGTAATGTGCTTCCACAGCCACAAATCTAATTGAAAACCCATTTTGTGAGAATGCGGTCAACTTGCAGTGCCTACCACAGAGGGAGCTGTGGATTTATGATGCATCATTCTCTCTTTACTCACAGGGAAATGACACAAATTGAGTTCTAAAAATCACAGTCCATGAATTAAACCGGCTTGGATCACTCGGGTTGTCATTCAGTCACAAGATGAACTACAGCCACACCGAAGTCAGTACATAAGGCCTCAAGACTGACAGAAAGTGACACTTTCACTGATTAGTAAGACAGTAGGTGACAGATGTGCTGACACACTACATTCAAAGATGCTGAAATATGTTGGCTTTTTACTAGGTAATCCGCAGCTTTGCTGTTAGCACTGTATGTGTGCAAGACACATTTATGGGCAAAATAATTAAATTGTTGGAGAGACACATTTATTTATTCTTTATTAGATATTTTCTTTATTTACATTTCAAATTATATCCCCTTTCCTCATATCCCCTCCAACCCCCACCCCCTATTCCATCCCCCCCCCTGCTTACTAACCTACCCACTCCCAGTTCCTTGTCCTGCCATTCCCCTACCCTGGGGCATCAAGCCTTCACAAGACCAAGGGCTTCTCCTCTCATTGATATCCAACAAGGCCATCGTCTGCTACATATGCAGCTGGAGCCATGGTTCCCTCCATGTGTACTCTGGTTGGTAGTTTAGTCCCTGGGAACTCTGGGGGTACTAGTTAGTTCATATTGTTGTTTGTCTTATGGGGCTGTAAACCCCTTCAGCTCCTTGGGTCCTTTCTCTAGCTCCCCCACTGGAGATCCTGTTGGGGAGACACATTCATATCTTACCTTTTATGATAGAAAGTGAAATGAAAGTAAACAGTAGGTTTCAGGAAGTCAGTTATAAAAAGTCACATTTGATAATAACTACAGCAGATCTAGTCTGGGCCTCTACATCTTCTATATATTTTGTCCTATATAATTAGTCCACAATCATTACCACAATCATGAGATGTTGCTGACACCTGAACTAACTTCTGAATCAACAAAGGTTATATGTCTTGCTCAATTAAATATTGATATAGTAGTTTATGGTTTTATAATTTAATAGTCATAGTTTATTGCATATTGATTATAACTCATGCACAGAACGTGTAGCAAGTTAATGAGACCGTTCACTTCATTGCAACCACCTCTTTGCCCTCTACAGGGAGGGGGAGGTCCCTGACACAGCTGTTCTGGACCATTTACCTCTTTTATCTCACAAATGTCATAACTCAAACCATCTAGGGAGAGTCACTGCCTGAAAGAGTAGAGGGATACGGTGGGAAACTTTTTAGTCTGCAATACATTTATAACCATTTTAAGTTTTCTCCCAACAGTGGAGTAACGCTCTCAGGTCACAGGGCACCGCAGGGAAACCAAAACAGTAAAATTATAAGGCCATAGCTCTCCTTTGAAGGCTGTCCTGGAAATACCAATTTCCTCTTACCTTAACTACACAGAATAAAGAAAAATCTTACGGAGATCATTACGAAAATCATAGTCAAAAAAATGCAGAAAACAAGTGACCCTGCAGTGTCCAGCCCTGACTGTCACACTGTCCGTTAACAGAACTGCTGCACCTGAGGCTCAGGGGCAGAGCCTAGGAACAGGAAGTCTGCTGTGAGACTATGTCTCAGAGGGATATCAGAGACCTTCTAGCTTGTCTTCTGATGGCAGCCAATGCTGCTGGATTCTGAAAATGAGCTATTTGTTTGTTTGTTTGTTTGTTTGTTTGTTGGATATTTTCTTTATTTACTGTCATATGATATCTCCTTTCCTGGTTTCTCCTCTGAAAAAAAAAAAGAAAAAAAAAAAAAACCCTGTTCCCTCCCCCCTCCCCCTGCTCACCAACCCACCCTCCTCTGCTTCCTGGTCCTGGCATTCTCCTACACTGGAACACAGAACCTTCACAGGACCCAGGGCCCCTCCTCCCATTGATGACCGACTAGGTCATCCTCTGCTACACATATGCTGCTGGACCCATGAGTCCCACCATGTGTACTCTTTGGTTGGTGGTTTAGTCCCTGGGAGCTCTGAGGGTACTAGTTAGTTCATATTGTTGTTCGTCCTAAGGGGCTGCAAACCCTTCAGCTCCTTGGGTCCTTTCTCTAGCTCCTTCATTGGGGACACTGTATTCAGTCCAATGGATGGCTGTGAGCCTCTACTTCTGCATTAGTCGGGCACTGAAAATGAGCTTCTTTAAATGATAGCAGTGGGCTCCCATTCTCAACTGATCAGGGACTAGAAGGTGACAGAAACAGGAAAAACCAAGGCGTGAAAGAAAGTGACCTAGCACACCATCATCCTCTAGAATGCCTAGCCTGGAACTCTCTCTCTATTGATTGGGCTGGTCTCAAACTCATAGAGATCTGCCTGCCTCTGTCTCCAAAGTGCTGGGATTAAAGGCATGTGCCACCATTGCCGAGCTTATCCTGGTTTTGTGGAACACCTTCAAATACATTGCTTGCTTCTTCAAAGGACTAGCTTTACTTTGCTCTGGAAGCGGTGCTTTCGAAATTAGTGCTGATAGTGACCCAGCAACACAAGTACCATTGTGGCTTTTCCTGTACTCTGCAAGGTCCTTTCCCTCCAGAAAGGGGTTCTTCTGGAGCAGACAATAACAGGATGGACAAAAAAAAAAAAAAAAAAAAAAAAAGCATGCATACCAAGCTGTTCCTGGCTAACATTAACATTTCACACTTGTGAAAGCCAAAACAAAACGTACTGCCTACCACAGAGACAGATAAACCTCTGAAGGAAAGTATTTATCCATGAGAGCTGTTATGCCCTGTAGAGGATAATGTCATGCTGGCTCATGTTCCTTCATGCCTTGGCCTTTCTTGCTTCAGTCACCTCATTTTTAGAACACTTGCCTGGGCAGAAACCTTCTAGCCTGTCCCCAGATGGCAGCCAATCCTGCCTTTCAAAGTTTTTTGGTGAGCACTTGGATTTCCTGCATGTAGACTGGTATCCTAAGGCAAAATGGGGGTTCGTATGAGAAGCACAATGGAGGAGGATGTAAAACTCAAGGATGTAAAACAGGAATCCAGGGATAACCTATAACAGAAAAGAGATTTTGAGCTGATGAGTGTGTTTAGGAATCATAGCTAAACCAACTTCTCTCCAACAAGTGTATTTCTTGCATTCTTTGGTGTGTTATCTAATGGGTGTTTGGTTGTTTCTCATCGGCAAGCTCTCACTCTGTAACCTAGACTGGGTTTGAACTCCAGATCCTCCTGCTCCAGCCTCTAATTGCATCATCAAGCACAACTAGCTTCTAACAACCAGGGGCTGCAGAAATGGCTCAGCAGTTAAAAGCATTGGTTCCCCTTGCCAGAGACCTGTTCAGTTCCAGCAACTAAATAGCGGCTCACCACCATCTGTAACTCCAAACCCAGGAACTGGTCTCAATGGGTACTGCATGCAAGTGGTACATAGACATATATGCAGCTAAAACGCCATTTACATAAATAATAAAGTTAATTTTTTCAAACGTTATTGATACTTCCGAGACTGCTGGACTGTAACTACTTCGGATGTGATTTCTGAACTACTGGCATTGACTTCACCAAAGAACCTGATAAATGTGAAGAATCGCGGGTGCCACCCTACACTCACTGAATGGGAAGGTATGTTTTAATGACAACTTCAGACGGACCTCAGACAAACGCATGTTTGAGACGTGCAGGCACCGTCAATTCCCTACACTTTCATTACTACTTGCATGTCTGAATATTTGAAGTTTTGAGTTTCCCAATGACCTTGATGGAGAGGAGTTAGCAAAACTCTTAAATAAAGGTATCAAAGCATGGTTCTTTTATGGTCAGGTTAACTACTGTGGGGTTTTTGTGTTTCCAAAGGAAGCCGGAAATGGTCCTTTGAAGATCTGTAAAGACCTGTAGGATTGCAGTGACTCTGTAGATTGCTTTCAGAAAGATGAACATTTTTATTAAGTTCATCTTCTGATCCATGACCATGGAAAATCATTCCCTCATATAATATCTTTTTCCATTGTTTTGACTTTTGTTTGTTTGTTTGTTTGTTTGTTTTTGTTTTGTTTTTTTGGTTTTTCGAGACAGGGTTTCTCTGTGTAGCCCTGGCTGTCCTGGAACTCACTCTGTAGACCAGGCTGGCCTCGAACCCAGAAATCCACCTGCCTCTGCCTCCCAAGTGCTGGGATTAAAGGCGTGCGCCACCACCGCCAGGCTTGTTTTGACGTTTTTATCTTACACGTCTTTCACTTGCTTGGGCATAGTTACCCCAAGACATTTCTGTTTCCCTGATTTCACTTTCAGCCCACTTGTCATTGGTATATAGGGTACTACTGATCTCTCTTTTTATTATATATGATTTATCATTTGTCATATATCATATATTATATATAAAACATATATCATACTAATACCATATGTCATATATTATATCACATATTTGTATATAATGTCCATACAATGTTTTCTTTTTTTATTTAACTTATTTATATTTCAAATGTTATCCCCTTTCTTGGTTTCTCCTTTGCAAACCCCCTATCCTATCCCCTCTTACCTTGCTTCTATGAGGGTGTTCCCCTCCCCAACTACCCACTCCTGCTTCACCACCCTAGCATTCCCCTACACTGGGGCATCAAGCCTTCACAGAACCAAGGGCCTCCCCTCCCATTAATGCCAGATAAGGCCCCTTCAGCTTAGTTTTGTGTGCAAAAGTAAAAGTGTTTCTCAGCTCTAGGAGTTTCACAGTGGACTTTTAGGATTAATAAACTTTAGGTAGTATGTATACTACCATAACATCAGCCAATAAAGATAATTTGACTTTTTCCTTTCCAATTTATACCCCTTGATCCACTTCAGTTGTCTTATTGCTCTAGCTAAGACTTCAAGTATTATATTTAGTAGGTGTGGAGAAAGTGGACAACCTTATCTTGTTTGTGATTTTAGTGGAATTGCTCTGTGTCTCTCTCCATTTAGGTTGGTATTGGCTATGGGATTGTGGTAAACTGCCTTTATTATGTGAAGGTATATTCCTTGTATCCTTATCCTCTCCAGGATTTTTATCACAAAGGGGTGTTGAATCATCCAGTAGAGGGTTAATATGCGAAATATATGAAGAGCTCAAACTAGATGTCAAGAAAAAAACCCAATTTTTTTTAAAAAAAAAAAAGTGTGTGTGTGTGTGTGTGTGTGTGTGTGTGTGACATAGATCTAAACAGAATTCTCAATAGAGGAAACTCAAATGGCTGAGAAATACTTAAAGAACTGTTCAACATCCTTAGTCATCAGGGAAATACATATCAAAACTACTTGGGGATTTCATCTTATAGCTGTCAGAATGGCTAAGATTAACAAAATCAATGACAGCTTATGCTGCTGAGGATATGGAATAAGTGGAACACTCATCCATCGCTGGTGGGAGTATAAACTTTTACAGCCACAATATACAGTCAATATATAATATGCAACATACAATATACAATAGAGTATATATACATAGGCCTACTGGCTATGGTCTATCAAGTCCAACAATGGTTTTCTAATAACAAGGTTCAAGGTTCTGGTAGTTGATGAGTCCAGGAGCCTGGATGTCTCTCATCTGGTACTTAATATATGCCAGAATCCTGAAGAGGTAGGTTCTAATTCCAGTGAAGGAATGGACTTGCTAGTGCAATCAAGAATAAACAGGCAGAGAAAGCAGACTTCCTTTCTCCAGGTCCTTTACATAGGCTGTCAGAAGAAGGCAGGTGTGGCCCACATTACAGGTGGATCTTCCCACCTCAAAGGGTTCAGGTTAAAGTTGTTCTTCCCATTTCAAGTGATTTAGTTAAGAAAAAAAAAAATACCTCACACATGTATCCAGACAGTAGGGCTCTTGTGATTCTAAATGTGTCAAGCTGACAACTAAGAATAGCCATCACAAGTCCATTCCTTGTGAAGCTGACAAACCATCACGTCGCCTTATGTCATGTTTAATTTTCAAGGGGTTCTGTGTCTGCAAACTACCTCAAGTCTGAAAATTGTTTCACAGGCCAAGATTCACTTTTGCCATGATCCAGTGGAGCCTTTGCCTCCTTTGTTTGAGAAATTTTCTGCTTATATAGAGCAAACTTAAATTCAGTACCTAGTTCATGCCTGAGAACAGCATGATTGATTAGCCAGTAACAAAGGTCTGTACAAGTCATATGGGTCACCATAAAAATCACTGCCTGTGCTAGCCATCATGGGTTAGGCCATTGTGGACATTGCTTTGCATTTTGCTTGTGATGGCCATTGCAACTGCTACAGCCTGTAGAAGTTATGACCCAGTTCTTCCTCCCAGCCTCATGCTTCCAGAAATAAGACTCAGACTCAAGCTGGGCGGTGGTGGCGCACACCTTTAATCCCAGCACTTGGGAGGCAGAGGCAGGTGGATTTCTGAGTTCGAGGCCAGCCTGGTCTACAGAGTGAGTTCCAGGACAGCCAGGGCTACACAGAGAAACCCTGTCTCGAAAAAACAAAAACAAAAAAAAAGACTCATACTCAAAATATACTTACCAGTACTTTGGCCATATAGCTCGGCTCTTCTCTGACTAGCTATAACTTAACGTATCCTACTCATTCTGTCCTTCATAGATGGTTACTTATCCTCAGGTACCATGTGTCCATCTCCTCACATCTTCCCAGTGAGTCTCTACAACAATCACTTTGTCTTTGGCAATTCAGGGCGGCCACCTGGTCTCTGCTACCTCAGGGCCCAATGCAACCCGTCACATTTCATTCATCCAACTGAGCATCAACATCTCCAACCCTAATGTCTGACACCAGGCAAAGGTGACACCAAAGCTCATTAAATATGCTGGTGTCCCCTCACTGTTTTGTGTCTTATAGGATTAGAAAAAGCCATGACTTCTGGGCCTTCCCATTGTGAGCAACTAGGTTTCATATAGCATATTCACTCTACTACCGCAATTTTCCAGAGCCTCAAAATCCTTTCATCAATATTAAGCCAAGAGATATCAGGCCTCTGCAACTCCATTTCAGTATGTCATCTTTTGACAAATGCTTCAGCCAAACATTTAAACAAACTTTTGACATTAAAAAAAACTGTACACGCTTCCAACTTTACCTAGAATCTCTGCTCAGAGGACTCAAATCAACACAATCAACCTGATCCAGTTCTATGTTTCGTCCACCATTATCTAACACCTTTAAAACCCATTCCTACACAAATTTCCCAGATTTTTCTCTTGAATGATTTTGCAAATTCCTTAACCTCTTTAGTAGCGTAGCACACCGCCTCCTGGACTACACTTCCACCCTCCCCTCTAGAAGCCTGCCTTGCCTTGAGTCTGGTTATAGATCTAGAGTCGACTATTGGTGGGCGCTGAAGGACATCAGTG